>PVKE010014522.1:0-34824 GCA_004027555.1 Craseonycteris thonglongyai | reverse complement strand
GCGCACAGGGGTTGCGGGGGCGCACGGTAGGGGAGGGGCACACGGGGCGTGCGGGGGATGGGGGGCTCCCGGTAGGGGAGGGGCGCACGGGGCGCACGGGGGGTTGGGGGCTCCCGGTAGGGGAGGGGCGCACAGGGGTGGCGGGGGCGCACGGTAGGGGAGGGGCGCACAGGGGTTGCGGGGGCGCACGGTAGGGGAGGGGCGCACTGGGCGTACGGGGGGCTGGGGGGCTCCCGGTAGGGGAGGGGCGCGCGAAGGGGTTGGGGGGCTCCCTGTAGGGAGCGGTGCACGGGGTGGGGAGGGACCCGGCAGGCTGCGCCCTGTCTCCGCCCCCGTGGCCAGGGCCGCGCGGGGCGGGGCTCTGGCTACACCCGGGCCGAGAGAGCGGGAGCCCGGAGGGGGAAGCGGCCGCCGCCCGGGCAGCACGGGGCGAGGCGGGGCCGGGCGCGGCGGGAAGGGGAGGCCGAGCGGGCTCAAAGCCGCGAACGCACCGGCCGGGCTGCAGCGGCCGCGCACGGAGCGGGCGCTGCGATGGGGCTGGAGACTGAGAAGGCGGACGTGCAGCTGTTCATGGACGACGACTGCTACAGCAGGCACAGCGGCCTCGACTACGGCGACCCGGAGAAGTTCGCCGACTCGGGCGGGGATCGGGATCCCAACGGGCTCAACTCCAATCTCAAGGTGAAGCCCAAGCGGGTGGGCTGGGACCTGGACCTGAGGCTGGACCGAAGCCCCGCCACGGCCTGGGGGAGGGGGGGTGCGGGTGACCCCCCCCCCCCGGCTCCATGCCCCAACCCCCAGCCCCACCCTCGTCGCTGGGTCGGGTACCCCGGAATCATCCACCCGCCGCGGGGGGCCGCCTGCGCAGCCGGAAATTCTGAGCCAAATCCCGGTGCGCCCCCCTTGGCCCTGGGAGGAGGTGGGGTCTCCAGCCGAGTCCTTCCCGCTGTGGCTTGTCCCTCAGGTGGGCTTTGAGGATGTCATCGCAGAGCCGGAGTCCGCGCACTCGCTTGACAAAGTGTGGATCTGCAGCCATGCCCTGTTTGAAGTCAGCAAATACGCGATGTACAAGTTCCTGACCCTGTTCCTGGCCGTTCCCCTGGCCTTTGTCGCGGGAGTCCTCTTTGCCACCCTCAGCTGTCTGCACATCTGGTGAGGAGGGGCGGGCACACGGGGGTGGGGCGGCTTTCTGAACCGCGGGGATGTTCTGTGCGCCCCCCCCCACCCGCCCCTGCCCTCCCCCTCTCCCAGGTGGGCTTGCAGGGCCCAGAGCTCCCAGCGGCTCCTGATACAGTAGCAAGTGCAGGAGGCTTTGACAGGCAGTGCTTTCTTGAGAACCATGGGTTGGGGTAGGAGTTCAAGCAGGAGAAAGCCTGCCTCCCCCCCCCTCCCCTGCCTCCCCTGTGACAGTCCCTGCGAATGCTGAGGCCCAGTGGAGGCTCCTCCTGCCTGGGCTGCACGCTCTCTCTGTTAGGACTCGTGCCTGTGGTTTGGGGGCCAGCCTCTTGCTTCTTTTCTTCTTTGAATCGCCTTTTGTTCAGTCACCACCTGTGAGCCGGGTAAAGCCAAAGTAGGACACCAGGGACAGTATCAGAAGACAGCGACCCGGTTAAACCATGCCCGTGGTGCCACAGGCAGATGACAAAGTTGAGACCAGAGGAGGTTTGAGGTGTGGGTGATTCAGGTGAACCCCACCCCACCCCACCCGCCTCAGCACAAATGAATGAAAACTCAAACGACGGGATACTCAAATGAGAAGGCCTCCAGATTACCTTGTCACCTATAAGGGACAAGGCCCCCAGATTTATCTCGTCGCCTATAAGGCATCTAGGTCGAGGGAAAATACATGTAGAAATGTGCTGGGCAGTGATAAGATGTTTTGAATAACCCGATCCACAAAAAATGCATCAAGCTGTGGAGAACAGACTGAAGCATTAGAACATTGTAGAGGAAAATGTTCCGTCGTACCAAGAAGTCTCGTTCTTGTTGTTTTAAATGGTGTCTGTCTGCTTTATGCTGAGAGGAAGGACCTTCAGAGCACCCCTAGTTCTGGCAACAGGTGCTTTGGGGCCATCCTGGTGAGATATCTAACCGCACATGCCTCTGTTTTTCCTCATCACTTTATAAGCAATTGCTACATCCTGACACAGACTACTGTTAGAAGTTACAAAATTACTCTCCACTCTCCTTTATCCGCTGAACCAGCTGTGTAGTTCAACCAAGAGTCTAAAAGGCTTTGAAAGGAGAGATAAAAATTTGCCAAATAAGTAAAGGAGAAGCAGGGAGCATCAATTCCATGTGATCGTGAAAGACTGTAAGAAACTGAACTATGTTGAACGTGCCCGGTGACAGCCAAAGGAGGGAAAACAATCTTTGCCTTTGTCTGTCAGCAGGTCCTCAAAAGCCAGATGTAGGTAGTGCTCTCAGCTCCTGACATGAGCACGTGGATTTTTCTAAGATGCCTAAGTCAGCCTATGCGATTTCGGATTCCTAATGAACGAAAATCGGCTGTCTGACCTCTATTTCAGTTTTCTCACTTTCAAAAATGTGAAACACCGAGTGTCCACATAGCACGTTGTGAAATGTTGGCCATGATGCTATTTGGAAATATGGAGAGCCATGTTGATAGTCAACAAAGCTAGGTTTTCCTAAAGCACGTGTAGGAGAATTGAAAGCAAAGTGGTGGAAAGATCTAAGTAAAACTACAAGTCACCAAATGATGCTTCTCCCCACCTGGCCCTCCTGAGAGCGACAGGCATGTTTATGTGATGCTTCCAACGGTGAATCATCAAACCACTTCTTTTTCAGCCACGTACAATGTCTTACTTGCCCTCAGCTTGTTTTTCAAATCTTACATTCATGGGGGCCGTTAATATTTAACCATCACTCATTTGTCATCAGGCAGTTGTGACTGAGTTGAGGAGTAGCTCAAACAGAAATGCTTAAAAGTGAGTTTGTACCTTGATAAAATAATTGTCATGAATGGACTATATGTGGTCACTGTAGAGCCAGGAGAGCCCTTGTAGAAGAACAAAGCTGTGTGAGCAAGCTTTTATTCTCTCTTTTTTTTTTTTTTCTCTCATTTCCTTTTTTCTTTCTTTTTCTAATCAGGCAGGGTGTGGGAGTTCGTTTTACTAGGAAGTTGGTGACTGGAGCTATGAATACATGAGTGTGAATGCATGAGTGTGAAATACATGAGTGTGAAATAATGGGTCTCCCAACCACATCACTTTGTCACAACAGATCTGATTTTAGATTCTTTAAACAAATAACAACAATTAAAATTAAAAATGAATCAGAACACCCAGAGACTCGGTCTGGTAATGTTGTGTCATCCCAGATCATTAGGATCCAGGGCATTGGTTTGATTCCCTGCCACCGTCAGACTGAGGTTGTTGCCATCTGGCAACTTACTGGCCGTAAGGAAATCGTAGCAAAGAAATGTGGCTGCAGCTCCCTTACCCCTTATTTTTGCTGGGGTGCAATTCAAGCGTATGGTTGCCCTGATGGGGTGCAATAGCAGCATTCTCATTTCCCAGAAGACTGTTTAATACAGTAAATTCCTGTGATGGCAATTGACAGGACACTGCGTTAATACAAAGCTAAATAAACGTCTCTGTTTTCAGGGCTTCGTTACCCAAGAGAGGAACATTTAGTCTCATAAGTTGTAAGACTGGGTCCCTCCAAATGGCCTGGAGTTTCAGAAAGGGGATGATGTGGGATGTTGAAGATGTCGTGTGATACCAGAGTGTCAATGGATCCTCGGATCCAAAGTGAGAGAAGAGCAACTTGAAGCAATTGAAATGAAAATGAATTCACCACATCCTGAGCACTAAAGGCCTCAACTAGGGACGTGTAGTTATGATGACGTGTGGTAAATCTGAGCATTAAGAAATGTGTTTCAGTACTTTAGACGCACAAAACCTAACGAAACAAAACAGTCTGCAACAGGAAAGACTACCAGGAAGTAGAACTGTAGGGGAACATGAAGAATGAGGCAGGTTAATGTTTGGGGCAGAAACCAGTGAGATCAATGTACTGTTGTATTTATTGCTTTGCTGGTTTCGGATAGCACACCACCAAACAAGCTCAGTGGTTATCCTGTAGCCCCTCTTTGTTTTTCTAAGCAATGTCTCTTCTGTGCATCTTCTCACTCTGCAAGTCTCTTCCATCTACTCATTTTAAATGTTCAGCCAAATTCAGGGGGATTCAGCCCTTATTCTAGTCACACCAGTGACCTGAGTTGGTAACACCAATCACCCTTGCATGTCTCTCTTCCTCCATTACAGGCTTATAATGCCCTTTGTCAAGACCTGCCTCATGGTCTTGCCTTCCGTGCAGACAATATGGAAGACCGTGACAGATGTCCTCATTACCCCTTTGTGCACGAGCGTGGGACGCAGTTTCTCTTCCGTCAGCCTGCAGCTGAGCCATGACTGACCACATGGACCCCAGGTCTGAGGACGAGGTCACAGTCATCTCCTTGGTTGTCAATCACAGCAAAGCACGGCCGTTCTGTTCATTCCCCACCTGTCCTAATGAAGACAGCTACGATGGTAGGCAGCCCCACGCAGAAATCCTTATTGGCAAGTCTCTTCAAATAATGCTTGTCTGATGAGTAACCAAAGAGTTCATATCTAACTTCATAACCGGGATGATACAGTAGGTTGGCAACACTTGATTTTAAAGGCAGGCAGTTTTTGCTTTAGAACAAAGGTATCCATTGTATCATGGTAGATTTATAATAATCAAGGACATTTCTCTCACATGCTACAATTTTATGTACAACTGATCATGAAAAAATAGGAGATTTCTCTTTTTTTTACTCTGGGAGTGACTTTTTAAGTTGCCTTTGCAAATAAAGTCATAGGGATACTTAGAGATAAGATAGACCAAGATCCTAGAAATTGCAATAAAAGAAGCACACAGGGTTGATAGGGGCTGGCAAATATAATAAAAGAAATGTGAAAATAGATTCATGCAGATGAACTCCTTTAAATGAGGTATTGTTAACCTACAGGTCTATTTAATAAGATGTTTCATTTTACTGTATATTTTGTACTTAATATTAAATGTTGCTCTAATCAGATGGCTTTAAAGCACTTTTATTATATTTGTGATCTTGTTGAGCTAATATATAAATGTATCTCTCACCAGGAACGTCATTGGTGAGATTGCACTGTCTTGATTTTGTAAGCATAATAGTATCTTCTTCGGGAATGGAATGTAACTGAGAAATATACTAGGCCTTTCTTTCTAACTCTTCCAAGAATGACCCTGGAATGTTTGATAACTAAAGTCTACCTGGCTATGACCTTAAAATAGTTTGTATCTAATTCCTATTATATCCAGGAGATGCTTTCTGTCTTATAATTAGAAATTAAACCTATATGCTGCATTTTTACTAATATTTCACTGTACCTTCAAGTAATACTGGTGCTATTTAATAACATTTTACAATAAAGGCTATGTCTGACACTTAAGTAGGATTTCAACTACAGTGATTCATGTAGAGATAATTACAAGCTAACTGTCAACTTGTTGGATCCATACTACTGAGCTAGACATGTAAGTTAAATGCTAACAGCTATAAACTTTCAACATGTTGTCTAATATGGGTTTTCTTACACATTATAAAATTATTCTTACCACTTTTTAATTGTAGAATACTATTTCAATGTTATGAGTCACTGTTGTTTTAAGAATCTCAATATTCTAAAATGATAGGTATATATAAAAGTTGTCTATGGTGTGAGCATTTAAAGTATATAAATGCTCAAATTTAAGCCTTACTATCAGAACTTGAATTAACATTCCTTTGAATATCTTCCTAGATGACAATTCTTCATTCAATGAATATTAATTTCATTTGCCAAGACTAGTAAATATAAAGGATGATTAAACTGAAATACTATTGGGAACCAAAGAAAATGAATGATTAAATTATGAAAGTCATATTTTTGGGAAGGTATCCTCAAAAGACACTTTTCAAAACCATCTTAGGCTATTACAGCATCCTTAGAAAAGACCCTCACAGTCATTACCCTAAAGTATTACCGCTCATTTGACTGTGTCGAATTTATGTTAGTTAAAAGGGTCAGTCAGTCTCATGACTTTATAATTATACCTTGTATTTAAAGTGTTCTTTAAAAAATATTTGGGTATGTCGATTGGCCAGAGTATTTAATTAATAAAATATCTCTTTAATTAAATCATACTATTCTATTTTTTCAAATATCTCTTGGCAAGTTTGAAAGTCAACCTATATATACACATAATCATATAACAAAACCTGTTAACTTTTAACAAGTGATGCATATGCGTTCTTTACTTCTGAGTAGCTTTGACTACTTTCAGAATGAATTTTTGAGATTCGCCGTTAACTATTTGAAAGATTGAAATTTTGTACCATGTGGATCCAGGTTTTATGTGCAAACATGTTTGTTCTTTTAGCTGAGTGTGGAAGAGATGGTAGGTGACCAGATGGCTTTCCCAATATTCACAATAAACTTTCTAAAAATTCACAAGATGTGTTCATTGCTTTCATTACATTATTTGTAGAACTGATCAATGAAGAACCTTTCCAAACTAATTTTACCTTATTAAATACTCTACTAGATAAAAATACATGAATCATTGCTTATTCAGGAATGTATTTGTGAAAAATTATGAGATTGGCAATTCAATTCTCTATTTTCCCTGCATTTAAAGGGGTTCCCTATAAATGTTCACATAATTTGATGAATAGTATGGAATAGCTTGTTCACAGACCCACCATTATTCCATCTCATTCATGAAAGAAAATCTCTTGCTAATCCTAAACAAAGCTTATATATCTGTTTTCAATTTTTTTTAACCGGAAAGTAAAACAATATAAATCACACATTACTGGAAACCGTTACCATGAAGCCAGACTAGAGTTCAAAATTGTTTTTGGAAAACGAGTATGTACAGAGTAGTTGCTGAGATTGGCATAGATTTTCTTGTTGTCAGTTAATCTGCAAAGTTGAGCAGCCTCTAATAATGAAGCAGGTGTTCGGCTGTTCAAAATGCTCTTCGTAGTTTCAAAGAACTTAAGAAGACCCTCTTTTCCATTGTTACCCATCCACACGCCTTAAATTTATTTAGAGTTCTTTGTAGGGTTGCTGTTGGCTGTAATGACAAGACCCCCAAGTTTCCAGGTCAAGCACCCCCATTATCAAGGTGTGTTTCTCCCACAAATACTTTCATTGTGGAGGGCTCAGCCATCTTGTCTCTAATGAAGGAGCTTTCTAGCTCGTTATTTTTGGGGTTGGTTTGTTTTGCTTTTTTGTGACTTACAGTAGGATGAAGAATTGGCCATGACATGCCAACCAATGTATCCATCCAGTCCAGGAATTTTTTTTTTTAATCATGAATTTTCTACCCTTTGGAAGGCTGGTTGGCTATACATCCACTAAACCAATGCATTCACTTTGCCTCTCCCATTGATTTAGTAGATTGATGTGGCTTTGATTCTTTATGACAGGTGCCTACATTTATAACAATTCTTAGTGTGATCATGACATTCCCTGCCCCCCCCCCATAAGATGTGACTGTATTTTAAATTCACTGAAATTTTTTTCACCAAAATCACTGCTAGAATCCTTGCTATCAGCATCTGATGCCTGGCTGGTGGCCACAGCTCCTAAGTGGCCACACTCCCAGCCTTCAAGATGATTTCTTCCAACCCGTCTTCCCCTTCATTTAAAAAAAATGGTGTGGGGGGAAGCCAGGATGGTTCAACCTGTTAAGCGCTCCCTTTGCAACCCCGGGGACTGAGGATCGAATCCCGGCCCTGGCCCGTGGAGACCCGCATGCTGAACTGGGGTGTGCTTCCCATGCAGGAGGCCCCTGGCCCGGCTCCTGCCCTACGCAGACCCATGCCACCTGTGGAATGAAACTATATCGAAAAACTAATGATGTACAACCATGGAGACTGCTCTGGGCCCTCCTCCTTCTGTCTCGCTCAATCTGTCAAAAAGAAAAGTGATCACACCAAGACTCCCTGCTCGTTCTCCTGCTTAAAATGATTAGGTATACATGATTGCCCTTCGAATACAATCCAAACTCGTGAGCCGCATGGACCAGGCCTTCAATATCAAGTCAACAGCTGCTTCCCTCCTCAGCCCTCACTGCTGAAGTGTCCACACCCCTCCCCTGTGCCCACCTCTCCTGTCCTCGGCTGGCCCACTCCTCTCACGACCTCTCTCTCACTCTCCTTTCCTAAAACTCCACATGAAGTACCTCTTCCGTGGCTTCATATAAATCTTTACCAAACCCCCGTTATCACTCAGCACACTGTCAAGCTAAGCCCACTAGATCACGAGTCAGGTCTAAACACTAGACTCCAGCACTTTCTCTGCAGTGTCCACCATCTCACCGCCTAGTGGGTTCACTCCCCGGTTTCTGGGTGAATGACTTTGGGAATAAATGGCTGAAGGACACACAGCACGATTTCAGAGCTGGGGGGAGAATCACATGCCGACTTTGTCATTCCCTTCGCTTGCAGGAGGGGTTTGAAAGGGGCTGAGCCTAATAAGATTTTCTGTCTCCCCGTTTTCTCACGACTCCTTAAGCTGGGAAAATGGAAAGGGGTGTAAGCATATTGGGTCTATTTCATCCTTTGGGGTTGCTGCCCGTCTTTACTCTCAGTTCTCTCCATTTTATTTCATATCTTCAAGGGTAGGAAACGCTAACGCTTAGAAACTGGTTTGGAAACATGCTTTCTGGCAGTTTAGAACGTCTATTTCCCATTCTGGAGTTTACAACGCGGAAACGTTGTTTTGGTAGTGTTTTCTCTGTCAGAGAACACAGTCCTGTGTCTCAGCTCATTTTGAATTCAGGACACATTAAATAACATAGTGGAGAAAGCATACGAGGACTGTCTAGGAAAAACCCAGGCATAAATGCCTGTAGTTTTCATAGTATGTGGCTGGATACTTTCCAGACAGCCCTCATATAAATCATAGCTCAATTTCTATAGCTTGCAACTCTGTCATTTTAGAATGTTTATTTAAGATAACAATGACCTGAAGAATTTCTTAAGTAAGGTTGCACATTACTTTAAGAAACTTAAAATTATAAAAAAACTTAAGTAGTGCTACAAAGGAAAATTACCACTGCTAATGCATTTTATCATAAATCAGGATTTGGTATATTTTCTTACTTCAAGGAATATCTGTATGTATGTAGGGAGGACAAGGAACGAGAATGGATTAGGGGATAAGGATATGCTAGATACTCAGGTTATCTGTTGTTAGGAATAAAAACAACCTGGGCTTTCGTAATATAAATACCCCAATTTCCCCTCCTGTGTTCACCCCACCCCCATCCCGCCCCCCAATAGCCAAATGAGCAAAAGAAGACCTTTGTTGTATTTTTAAACCATCTGATACCCACTTCTCAGCTTCTTTCTTCGGACTATTTCTCCAATGCCACCATTTGAACTTTATGCCTCATTGCCCGTTTCAGTGAGAGATACCCTTTGGGTGAGGTAGCATGTCAATCGATTTGCAGTCACCCGTGACTTCAGTAGACACTGGAAAGGAGATAACAATAACTGTTATGCATAAGGGACCCAAGAATAAGGGGCTTGAGCTACGTGCAATATGAGAGCGCCGTACACTGATGAAAAGACAGCCCACCAAACAGAATCAGTACGACAGAGATCTTCAAAGACACCATCTTCACCCTCCATGGTTTTGCAGTGGGACAGACATCCCTGCCCCCAACTCCTAGTCAAGGGCGCAGTGGAAGCTGGACAGGGGTGGAGGGAGTTAGTCCAAGTCAACCAAAGACTTTTGCACAGAAGAAAGGTTGCCTGTGTCTTACTGAATGAAAGAGGCCCTAGGAAGAGGCGTGAGGGCTCAGTGAGAACCGGACACTCTAGACGGTGGCAGGAGAGTACACGTTAAGAACAAAAACTGAACTGCAGCCTGTGGCAGTCTGTCCCTCTCCCACGTCACCTCTCCATGCTGCTGACTTGTTGCAGTGTGTCAGTGGTGAAGAAAGAAGACCACACCACAGTCACAGAAATCAGAGGACACGACGACCCCAACTGTCCAAAAATAGCACAGAGACACCTAGCTGCCTGTACCAGCACGTGTGAGGTCCCACGGCTTGGCCACACGGCCAGAGACGTCGTTTTGCCATTAGAGGAAGATGGGAAACTGGTGGAGAAGAAGAGAGAGGAAGAGGCATGACTCAGGACGGGAAAACAGCACCCAACCCAGGGTAACTCTTTTCCCCAGACCTAAAGGGATCAGGAAGAGTTGGGAGCCACAGGTCATTCTGGGAGCATGCTGTTCTCTCCCTGACGCTGAGTGGCTTGTCATCTAGCACCTGCCAGTAACAGAGGGACAGAAGGGCCGTCAGCAGGGCCTGCCTCCCTCACTGAAGGGCACACTAGTCCCCGCCAGCTCCCGGTCCGCTAACTGGGACAGCCAAACAAGGACTCCTTTTGGAAGTGGCGACAACAAACAGAACGCTCCCCAGCGACTCAGGTGGCAAGGCAGGCGTAACACGCTTCGTTTACTGAGGACAAAATGGGTTGGAATCCTGATCTCCTGGAGCAACAGTGACAGTGACATTTGTTGAGCCTTTATTACCGACTGGGTTTTATCTCATCTGCACAATACCCGTACTGAGGTGGGTTCTGTTATCATCTCGGTTTTTTTGTTGTTTGTTTTTTCAGGTGAGGATACAGATGCCCTGAAGTTGAGGAAGTTTTCCCAAGCTCACACGGGAAGTCAGGATTTGAGCCAAGAGACTCTGACTCCAGAGTTCAGGCTTTTAATCCCCATAGGGATGGTCTGCTATTTCTAGAATGTGTGCGCAGCGGGGCCCAGGATTTGTCCTCCCGTCTATTTTATTCATCATTCTGTCATATCACGTGTTGTGCTCAGAGAAGCACTACTCTTCCCCCTTTTTCCCATCAGGGGCGTCAGTTCCAAATCCTCAGTGGTGAGTGCTGCCCTTGTGCTAGTTTCTGGGTCTCTACCCCCCCCACCCCCCTGCAAGCCCTGAGCCCTCCTCCCCTAACCCCACACCCTGTTTTCCTGGGCACACTCTTTTCTTCCCTCCATAAGCTGTGCTCTAAGCCCTACACTCAGCCAACTTCAAAAAACGGTTTTCTTTCCAAATGCCATGTATTCCCACGTTTCATAAATTTCATAAAACGCTGCTGCCTTTAACAAAGACGTTCTTCATAGGTATCGAAAACACGAAGATATTTCGCCTCAATCCTAGATTCCTTGACACACAATATTAATAATTACAAGTAATAATTTCTATTTAGATGAAGCATATATTTTTCTAGACGAAGGCCCTATTGTGTACCTTTCTGCATGTGGCTGAAAATTTCCTGTTTGTTTGTACAGCGTGTAGTGTAGGAGGCAATCTTAGTGTCAGTGATTTTACTTTGGAAACCCCAAGGAAACCCATGGACAAATTTATTCTCTTTCTATAGGATAATTTTCTCATAATAAATTTTCCAAAGCAGAAAAACTGGATGGATGTATACAGTCGTATCAATGGCTTGGTGATAGAGTATCATACTGCTTCTCAATCTTTCTGTATAATTTATAAAATGCATTAGCAATTATAACCTGTGATGGCTTCTCTACACATTATCGGCATTTGTATGTACATACATATATCAGTAAAATGTTATATATAAACATACATATCTATATATATACATATATGTTAATTTTACTAAGGTATTAGATGGTATGAAAGACTAGTATAAAATCCCTTTTTACATTTATAAATATGTAATGCACATTTTTCTATAGTAAATGCTAGTATTGTGATCCCCACGTGCATTTTTTCTCTAATGTTTTATTCACATCTAATAGGCTGATGATGTCTGTCCTTTGTAATAATAGCCATGCTGGACCTCTATTATAGAACATGGACTTTATATTTCCCACCATTGATGATGGCTACCACACACCCATCCACTCTTCTCCTCTTCCTCTTTCTCCTTCCTTCTTCCCTGCTGTCATCCAGTTCAGTTAACTGAACATCTTAGATTACTTGGAAGGGTGAATGTTTTGCTCTGAGACAAAGAAAAGCTACTGAGCCACACAGAACTGTGTCTTAAATGACGTAACAACGTTTCATGTTCTTTCTCATTGAAACTTTCCACCAAAATAAAGGACCAAATGAAAATGTCTGTAATGGCAAATATTCTTTACATACACGTTTTCTCAGACACACAGAAAAGACATTGAAATAGGAAGCGATGTTGAAAGCAAGACGTCACGACATTGGAATATATGGAAGGAAGCACAAGATACAAACTACCCTTTCTCTCCAGCTTGCACGTGACCTTGCTGAGGCAATGACAGGAATAGCACACGTTATTTAGGGTTAGATAATGATAACGAGATGAAAATCTCCAGAGTATCTGGCGTCTTCAATTTCATGGGCTCCCTGGTCAGGGTCCATGAGGGGGGTAGTAGGTGTGGAAAAAAGGGTGTGATCCAAGCATGGGAAATAAAAAGAACCATTTGTTATCATGTGGGAGAAACATGTGAGTAATCAACTGAATTATTTATTGTATACAAGAGGAAGATTCTATGATGATTAAAAACTTGAAAACAGATGCCTAAAATAAAAAGAACCAGAGTTGTTGGTACTATGTGTCCTAAGGTGGTTAATTGGCCCCGTGAAACATGAAACATATTACACAAAGAATGATTTTATGAAAATGATTTTTTGTCAGAGAGAAAGCCAAAGTGGACTTCTCTTAAGTGGGAATCTCATTAGAGTAGACACACATGCACGCACACAAAATGGTGATCATAAATATATTCAGACAAGGAGAGATGGTGAAAAGGAATACTGTGAAATATTTTTTCCAGAAGAACCTGGGAAATAATGAGCATGAATCCATTCGAGACAGATTAGATGCTGGCTGGGTCTATGCTTCATGATGAACTAGGGATTCACTTAAGGATGTTATGATTCCTAGAGTTGAAGAAATATTCAGAACTAGAAAGGAAGATCCCCACCCCCCCACCAACCCCCTACCCCCACCCCCCCACCCCCGCTCCTAAAATCTGCAATGAAGTCTGCCCAGCATGAAATGCTGCGTGGTGCAGGGGGGTTTGGACTATGTAAAGGAGTCCTTGAAGAACTGCTCTGTCTTATAAAGGTCACAGGCCCCAGCTGCCTCAACTCTTCCCTCCCTGGGGCCAATACCTTTTGGGTGTGGCTCCTATGAGTGTTTAATACAGCTCAGGCCCTTCCATAGCAAAAAAAAAAAAAAAAAAAAAAATTAATCATGTTGGCCACTGCCCAGTTTGTAATTCTTGATTTCACAATTCCAAGAAGCCTGCAGTTTATAGAAATAGAAAGAACAGCCAGTTCCTTGCAAGCCACTTGGCCACTCAGCCCATAGGGTTTCCCCCTTCAACGGCGCTCACTTCGATTTACTTACAAATATTTCTTTCATGGTATGTTACTTCCTCTGGTGGCCTTGGGGTTCCCTGCAAGCCACCGAGGCGGCTCTTCCGTGATGTAAAGGCTCTCTTGTGCATGGATCTGTGGGGAGTTTTCCTTCACCCACGGTTCTTAGTGAGGGCAGTGCTATTTGTTGACATCATACGTCTTTCCCAACACCTTCAGAAAAGGCGGATGGTTCAAGGTTCCTCTAGACTACCGTAAATCACTGCTTCTCAGTGCGTAGGCACAACCTGAGGATCTTGACAAAATGCAGATTCGGGTCCAGTAAACCTGAAATGGGGCCTGAAGTTCTGGTTTCTAACAAGCTCTGATGCCCATGTGACTGGACCACATTTTGAGCAGCAAGGCCAAGGGTCTAGTAGCGGGTCGCAGACAGAGACAAGAAGGAAGTGACAGAGAGATCATTTGGGGGTTAGTGGGGCGGGGAGGGGAGGCTATAAAAAGATTTTCAGGTCTTTATAAGCCCCCACACACCTGCCCCACACACACATCTGCTTTGAAATACATTCACACTTTTCCCTATGTAAAGCTGAATTGATCAGAGACAAAGCCATCTATGCAGAATCAAGCCCAGTCTCCAGGTTGTCCCAAACCCAAAGCTGATGTCACAATCACAAGTTTTCTCCGAAATTCAGTCATTTCAAAAAATAAGTCCTCTGATTATGAGAAAGTAAAGTTCTCTATAAAGACAAGACCGCTTCATGACCAGTCCATATGAATTTACATACTCGTTTTTAAGCGTGAAATGCTTTATGATTCAGCATCATTCTCTTGAAGGTGGTGGTAGTAGAGATACATTTCCCCCAGATAAAAGTGACTCCTGGTATATAGTTTATTGACTAGGGAAAGGGCCAAAAGGAAAGAGAGTTTCCTTTGTTAAATAATGGAGCTCTGACTCACAGCCAGATGGGTTGGTACAAAACAAAGGGCTTTGGTGGGAGGCTCCTCCCAAACATTTACATTAACTTAAGACAAATATAGAACTGTTATACACAAGGTCCCAGCAGAAGTCATGGCCCTTTCCTATGAACTGGTCAACTTAAAGAAGGGCGTTCCTTCTGCCGGACCCTGGATAATTTCATGGTAGTCTTTGGGGGCTAATGTCCCTTTTATTCTATATCGTTTCATTATAGTCAAAGTGGAATGTCTAAATTAAATGTGTTAAAAATAAAATATGTAATGTTTCTTTTCTACTCCCTCTCTCCTCTTAGCCATATTCTTTCTGCCTATGGGTAACTGTCAACTAGATATAATGCAATCGTCTGGTTTACCCAGTTGACCCCAATTTTTCTGAAAATTGCTATGCCCAAGATTTATAGTAAGTACTTTCAGTCTTGGATTAGTTAAGATATAATTATTACTATTATTATTATTACCGTACTTTTATTATTATTACCTAGATGAAAAAAATGTGCCACATATTTATTTACCTCTTCTTTTGTGCTTTCTGAATACATTTAACCCCTGATTACATACATGTTTGGACTAAGATTTCTTCTCTTTAAAGAATGCTAGAACAGTCATTCTGGTAGGGTTTGTGCAATCCAGTTATTAAAATAGTCAAGGTAGGTAGATCACCCAATTTAATGCAGTTGGTTTAATTTCTTAGGTCATCATGAGGCGATGATGAATAAACCTGGAATTTTTCTTGGACTTTAAGCACAATTAAAAAAGAACTCAATGTGATTTGCTTTTTCTTATCACTTAGCATTTTCTCAGTGTCTAAATTACTTGTATGGCAACAAATCATACTGTGCTATGATTTTGTTTTTAAGGTCCTTTGTGAAAAACATCTAAAAGGAAAATATGTTCTGAGAAAAAAAAAAAAGGCAGGTCTGTAACTTTTGAATACCTAGTTAAAGGTAAAATTTTGCTTCATTTTAAAAGAAAATCACAAATCTCATCAGAGTGGGTTCTAAATCTGAAGCAATAATAATGAAGATGACAACAAGAGGAGAGTCTAATTTTTGGAAAGTAGGATAAATTATCAACTGCCTTGAAAATCACATTCTGTTTTAAGACAAGAGAATATATCTGGTAACCCATCCAGGCCCTCTGTCAAACATCATATTTGAGAATCCTTGTACAGAAATTTGAATTTAATTTAGGGTTAAGGGATTTTTTTTTTTTTACCGTTCAATGGAAATATTTTTTTTTAATGAATTATTTTATATTTTTATTTATTTATTTATTTATTTTTATTTTTGACAGAGAGAGAGAGAGAGATACAGAGACAGAGACAGAGAGAGAACTGAACTGGGGGAGCTCCCAGTTCAGCACATGGTTCCGCACGGGCCGGGGCCGGGATTCGATCCTCGGTCCCCGGTGCTGCAAAGTGAGCGCTTAACCCACTGAGCCATCCCGGCTTCCCCATTGGAAATATTTTTAACACTCCATAAGGCTTACTGAGAACTAAGTGAAAGATAGCAAAGGCTATATTTCAGAAATGAGACAAAAAACATGGAAAACAGGAAGCTAAAATCCAGCCTCTAATGGCTAACACATTTGATGTAGATTGGGGCTCTTAACACCTGGCTGTATTTACACCCTTACTAGGGCCTCTTCCTTGATGAATTCACTTCCCTAACCCTTGACCTTGTGCTGGGTCACAGGACTTGCTCTGGCCAACAGAATGGGGCAGACGGGAGATATGCCATTTCCCAATCCACGCTTCCGGGATCCTCATGTAGTCCCCCTTGTTTCTTGTGTAGCTACTACTTCTTGGATCATCAGAAGAACTGGCCCCAACTTGTTCGCTGTCCCAGGGTGGACGAAGGACAGAAACAGAGGCTGCACAGACAGACCTACAGGGCGACACAGAGCTGGCCCAGCCACACCAGCCTAGACCACCTGAGCCCCCGCCCACCCAATGCACAGATCTGTGAAAACAGTCATTGTTCAGAGCGACCACTTTTCATAGTACTTTGTGCCTAATGATGGTAGTAGCAACAACTGATACACCCTAAAATTCAGTGTTCAAATGTGTGTAAAATATCTGATGGAAAAACAGTTCACGTCTTCGTTCACTTTCCATTGGCTAGTCTGGTCTCAGACATAACCACAAAGCATCACCAGCCCTGCTCTAATCCTTATGGTACCTTTACCAATTTTAGTGAGGACACCTCAAAGAGGGCGCTGCTCTACACAGGATCAGCCACCCAAAAAATGTTCCCAAGAGAGTTAAATGACCAGTCCAATCCATTTGGTCTTGAGTAACAAAAGATTTGAAGAGAAATCTATAACATAAACAGATATAGCAATTGCGAGCGACCAGACCTACTTTTCTACTGTCGACATTTTGAGATCACTAGAAGGATAAAAGGCCCTAATGCAAGGCTATTGGGGAATTGTAAATATGGGCAGAAGTTCTAAAATGGTATATTTGAGGTTTGAGTTTGAGGGTGACATATCAGAAATACCGGGTAGATCGTAAGAGATGTCACTCTGGGTTGAAAGGAAAGAGGGAAAATTGTGAACGATGATACCTCGGAAATGTTTTCTGAGGTCCTTTACTGGATGTCCTGGTAGCTGTCCCCCTGTCCGGCCCATGTCCCTGCTCAAGAAGGATGATTACGGCAGAAGACCTTGATTCCAGAAGCCTTGGTCCTGGAGGAATTTGGGGGCATTAAAAAAAGAAAAGGTTGGATGATGTATGAGCAAGGCTTCCTGTTTAATGGAGAGGAAATTGGGAAAATAAGCAAAGGGACACACCACGAGCCCCTGTAGGTTAGGAGGATCTAAGAGTGGAGATCCAGGGGCCTCCGAATTCTAAGTAGGGCCCGGGGCTTAGAAAGCTCTGGATTTCTCTGCGTAGCCCTTGTTCTGCTCTCTATACCACAGTCACTGTGGAGGCTCTATGAGGCTGCATCCAGCCTAGAAGGAGCCAAATGTACCTCGAGTCCTGGGGACACATGGCATGAGCATGAAGGACATTGTCACAGTGTCTGGAATGGACCAATGACTGAGGACAGATACCTGTCAGCAGACCCAAGATCAAGGTGACCAGATTTTAACATTGGTAAAGCGGGACACCATTGACCGGGCGGAGGGGGTTCTTGATTAAAAATTTGCTCTATCTCCTGCCGTTCCCTAGCTCGTCGTGCATTCTTTCCAAAACTCAGTAGTTTTTTAAAACGCGGTGGGACGCGGGACAAATTGTTAAAAATCGGGACTGTCCCGCCAAAAGCGGGACGTCTGGTCAGCTGATTCACAGCTAAGGAAGCATCCCTTAGCAGACCCACCGGAGACCCTGTGACCATTTGTGCGCCTCTGGGGTGTTAGACGCAACCCCAGCCAAAGGGAAGAAGCTGGGAAGTGGCTGAGATGAAGGAATGGGAGTTGGTAAAAGAAATCCAGTTCAGTGACAGAAAAAAGAGAAAGGCACATCTCCCATGGGGACTGCCATATCATGGTTTCTACTTTAAAAGGTCTGAAACATGTAAGGCGTAATGATATTACTTGATCAGGCTAGAGGGGTGGTGTGAGTTATAGGGTTTGCTCTATCATCCGGGATGGTGAATAATTTTCAATAAAAATACTTTAAAGTCAGATATATTTATTCCAATTCTGAATCTATCAGTGGACCGCCTCTGGAGCCTTGAGCCTGTGTCTGAGAAGAGCGACACAGTATCCTCAAGGCTTCAAAGGCATAACCTCATTCAAGGTCACAGCACCCCTACTGGGCGGATGTCAATGACACTTTTCTTTCGGTTTACCAATGTAAAAAGTGGAGCTAATTTAAAGAAACAGCGTGAAAAGACTACTTTCTCAGCCATGCTGGTTGGAAAGATTTTTTAAACACAGAAATAGATGTTTGATTTTTAAGAAAATAAATGTTTCAAATATCATTGAAAATACTCAAAATGGAAAGTCTCAAGTTCTGGAAGGTTCCAGTGGGGACTTCAAGCCAGAACAGAAAGAGGGAGGCGCCAGGTGACCAGGCAAGCCTTCTCCCAGAAAGCCACATTTTCTCGTGCATCAGCTGAAAACCCAACGTATCTCATAACCCAAGCTAGACTCCTTCATGTGCAGCCTCAGGCTTCTGAGTGCTCGCACGTGTTGGAAAGACCCCCGCTTCTGAACACCTTGGTTGTCACTGTAAGTCATCAAACCGTAGATTCCGAATCCTAATGTGGGAATGAGACGGAGCATCCTGAGAATACAGAGAGGCCCTGGGGTGGCGGGAATGGGGAGAGAAAGCCATGCCATGGGCTCAGGGGAGGCGACGAGAAAACATAGAAGGCAACTAACTTCACGATCTCGCTATGAGCCGGCCCTCCCTCGACTGCTTAGGAATCCATGTTTGTTAGGTGCTACAGTTCCTTGTCAACTTGACGATGTTTCATTATCCTGCAAAACTCCTGAAGAACAAGTCCTTTCTACATATTTAAACTTCAGTTCTCTCGGCTCTTGAGATGGCTGGTGTAGATGACCTGTGTCACTTGTAAGCTTTGCACTTTTAGTAACACATATTAATGACATGAGCTGACCTTCTACGCAGCTTCTTGAAAGAAAAACAAAACAAAACAAAACAGGGCACAGGAGTCGCCATTTACCCATTTTTTAGTAAATGATTTGGAGAAAGTTATTTACTTGCCTCCAAGCCTAAAGTTATCAGTGTGGGTATCAAAGAAAAACTATTTTGGGTATTGCTTTTATATTTATTATTTTTTTCGACATCATCTATTTCTTAGTTCTTGTACTAGGTGAACAATGTTCTTCTTTCTCTTGTCTTTATTGCTCATAACGTTTCAGCCAATTCTCTGCCATTCGAATCAGAACAAGACCTGTTTGTCTTTGGAGCCAGGCTCTTGTTGGGGCAGGTTCGTGAAGATCTGTGGGCTTTCCTCTCATTAGGAATTCATGCTGGCACGGACAATGCTTCACTGATCATTACGACTCCCTGTGCTGCCGCTGGTGCGCCTTAAACTTGGAGCACAGGTTAAGCATTCACTCCTAGGCCTCCCCAGAACGCTCATTCCCTGCTGGAATGCAGGGCATGCTTTCTCCCTGTTCCTGTTCACTTTTTTTTCACCGTCAAGATTACTCATCGCAGCAAAAGGCTGAATAACAATAGAGGGGAAGCGGTTTCCACATTTTTCCATAGCACAGAGCCCTGAAGGCTTTGCAGCCAACTTTTATGAAGGAAGCCTTAGAGATGAACAACAACCTTAGCAGTCATTAGAGGCCGCCTGGCCACCCCAAAACACACGGAGCCAGACCCCACCCTTTTCTAGCTTATCAGGTTTGCCAACACACCATTTGTTCAAAGAACTTGCAAACGCTATTTGGCAAACATGAAATTTAAAAGAACCAACTTTGGGAGGATCTTGAGTATCCAAATGACGATTAGGCAGCATAAAGTCATGCCAACGTTTGTCACGTATTCCCTGCCCTGTAGACGGAACCGAGGTTTTTGTTTCAGAAATTATATTGCCTTTTCGCTATTATGTGAACACTAGGTTGTCTTCCGTAGTTCTGCTTTATAAATTAGCCTCATGTCTTCTCTATAACTAGATAATCAAACGCTAAGGGTTCCATCCTCTATGTTCCCATTTTCCTCCTCTTTTTAGTGCCTTCTCCCTATCCCTTTTCTAGACAGCCACTATTTTCCCTGTAACATGTGGCCCTTTAGGTGTATTCCCAAGTTTTGGGTTTTTTTTTTTTATTTCCAGTCATAACTTGACTTTTTATTGCATATGGAAACTGAAGTAAATAATAAAAATGCTTTCCGTTTTGGGATAATGAATGTCCTGACCTCTTATAGTCCCAACGTGAAAAGGACTATTGTTCCTTCATTCACCTTGTGCTACTTTATAATAAGGTATTTTATAACAAGGGTAAGAAAGAAGCCCCTAATTCAGAAACAGATAAAATATTTTAAGTACCCAGTTTTTTAAATTCTAATCAACAAGCGGAAAAGTCAAGCCTCCCTTAGCTCACAACCAACCCCATTTAAAAAGAAAAAAAAAAAAAAATCATCGATAGTAAACTGGAAGCTCCCAGGACAGAGTTCTACAACTGTACGTCTCTTGTGTGTTTTGTAACAATGGCATGACCTGTTGGCACGACTTCTCTTTGTTTCAGAAAAGATCAGTACTAAAATTAGAGAAACGTTTAATATTTCTTTTATTTCAAATCATTTGGGAGACACTTCAGACGCCCTTGGGAAACGTTACATGCTGCATGCCGGCTTTCTCCAAGTTTCCATCCACGCGGACTAGATGGAAACCAGTGTCATCGAATGCATCCACACAGATTCCTTCCTAGTGCTTGGATGTGACATGTACCTAATGGTTCAGAGCCATTTTTTTTTAATCCCTCCCGCTGTGGAACAGGGAGACAGCGGCGTCCGAGGCAGCGATGGAACGTGCGCCACGGGTAGACACTGGCCGGGAAGAGCGCAGAACTCTGTCTGAAGCCCCGGCGCCCATCCTGGGCATCTCCGCCTGCCAGCCGGCTCTGTCCCCTGGCCACCCCTCCTGGGAGGACCACTGCGGAAAGAGTCGCTCACCCCAGGACGCCTCTCAGCGGCTCCTCGCTGCAAAAATGTTGCCCCAGCAGCCGGGCGTGGCTTAGACGCTTGCTCGCTGCTCCTGGCTCCCTGCGGGCGCTCCGGGCCCTCTGTTGCCAGAACCTTGGGGATGTGCCTAGACCCGGCGCAGCGCGCGTCCGGGCCAACCCCGAGCCGAACAAACCCTTGGCGCGTGGCCAGGAGGCTCCCTCCCAGCCCCCCCCCCCCCGCCTTTTTTTTTTCCCCCCTATACAATACAAGATCTTCCTTCCTCAGTTCCCTTCCATCACAGTCCTGGGAAATCTGCGCTCGGAGCCTGCATCCAAGCCACACGGGCCAGCATGTCTGGGGGCAAATACGTAGACTCGGAGGTAGGCTTGGGTGGATGCGCGCCGGGCCCGGGCCCCGGGGGAAGGCCAGGAGTGGCTGCTTCTCCTATCTCCCACTCCAAATAGTCCGACTGCTTCCCTCGCCCCGGCCCTTGCTCCCCTCCGGAGCACCCCTCCTAAGCTGGCTCCGCGCAGGAATGGGCCGGGGCGGGGAAGTGAAGGGCAGGCAGGAATGTTCTGTGCTTTCCTATTGGGAAGGGGGGCGGGGTAAGCCAGAGGGACACGGAAGAGGGGGTCCAGGACGCGTTTCTGGGTGGGTCCCAGGGGCTGCCTTCCTGCGGGACCCCCGCGGTCCGGCCCGTGCCTGCTGGCCAGCGCAGAGCTGGATCCGGGTGGGAGACCATTCACCCGCGGTCCTGGGGACTCTCAGCCGCTCCCTCGCCAGGCGCCTGGGCCCACTGGCGGGCGACAGGCGCGCGGTGTTTGCACTTTCCAAAGCTCTTGAGCCGCCTCAAGAACTCTTCCTGCATCTCGGCGCCTGCTGGGGTGTTTGGAGAGGGTCCGAGCTCCCTCCTCCCCCAACTGCCCCCCACTTTCCATCTACCCTCCCTCCCGAGACCTCGTTATCCCAAAGGCAGCCGCTGTTCAGCCGCCGGTGGGCAGCCTGGGGGTGACCTGGGGGTGGGTTGGGGGGAGCTGTACAGGTGAGATATGTTTCTAGTCTAGGGACTTTGGGGGGGATCTGGCACAGGGCTGCGCTCAGAGACGGGGGAGTTACACCGCGGGAGCTGGGGGGAGGGCCGGCGCTGTGGAGCGTGGGAAATGCGGGCAGGTGCCCGCAAGCCACGAAACGGGGGACCCTCCATGAGTCGGGGGGTTCAAGTTCAATCTCAAGGGTGAAGCTGGAAGGATTATGGGGAGAAGGGGGAGCGGGGTCCTGGGCGGGGAACTAGAGCAGGTGGTGGTATGGGAGGGGGGTGCTGGCGAGCAGGCAGCGGCCGGGCCCCCTCGCTGCTGGGGTCTGCGCGGGGCGAGCGCGCAAGGCGGGGACCCGCGCGGTGGCGGCGGGGGTTGCCCTGACCCCTGGCGGCGGCGGCGGGCGGGGGAGGCAGGCGCTCCCTGCCTGGTACGAAGGGGTGTGGTGTCCTCCCCTTGATCCTCTTAAAAAGCTGGCGGCGCCCAGGAGCGGACTGGGCGCGCGCGCGGAGCCACGGCTGCAGCTCCTGAGCCCCGGGGTGTGCGCTCCGCCCGCCAGGCTGACCTCCGATCGCTTGTTGTTGTTTGTTTCTTTTTCTTTTTGAAACTTGCCTCCGGTGGTGCCGCTCTCCATCTCCTGGACATCCGCCCTCTGCAGGGACATCTCTACACTGTTCCCACCCGGGACCAGGGCAACATCTACAAGCCCAACAACAAGACCATGGCCGACGAGCTGAAGGAGAAGCAAGTGTACGACGTGCACACCAAGGAGATCGACCTGGTCAACCGCGACCCCAAGCATCTCAACGACGACGTGGTGAAGGTAAGGGGCGGTGGCCAGCGAAGGGGACCCCGTCCGGGCCCGGACGGCTCGCCTCTGGCCAGCAGCCTGGGCATCCAGTCTCCGTGGCCACATCCACACCGGCTGTTTTCCGGGCTTGATAGGTGGGCGCTCCCGATGTCTCAGCTCCCCTCCCCCCTCCTGCTGGGGAGTTCAGCATTTCGCTAACTTGTAACTAACTGCTCCCTGAGCTCAGCCACCGGCAGAGCCGCCTCCTAAGAAGGGCGAGATGGTTACGCCCCGGCCGGTCCCCCTCCCTCCATGCCCAGGGTGAAGGTTCTGTGATGGGCAGTGCCCTGGGCGCCTAGAATTAAAGCGGGAAGGTCCTGCATAAGGTCCAGGTGAAAGCCAGAAGCCGGAGTTCCCTCGGCTAAAGTTAAGTAACCTGATGTGATTTCCTAAAAATAATAAGAGTGGGCAGAAATGCTTCTGGCAAATGACAGATTATGCAAATGCATATACCTGTGTGTGTGTGTGTGTGTGTGTGTGTGTGTGTGTGTGTATGTGGTATTTTAAGTGGGAAAACAGGACACTTATGCGCAGCAAAGCAAATTTACAAAAATCTAAAATAGCAGGCACCTCTTGGTTTCTCGCAGACACACCTAGCGGAGGTGTGGACGTTGCTTCTTTCGTGGCCACCTGGGTCGTGGGCCTGGGGACATTCAGGTTGGCGGCCCTTTTTTCTACTTTCAGGATGCGTCTGGTGAGATTGAGAACAGGTTCCCTGGACAGGGTTCTTGTCCCAACTTCAATCTGACTCGGGGGCTGGGTGGGGGAGGGTCAGGTTTCTATTTCATTATGCTGTTCAACTCTGACCCAATCCAGCCAATCCAGCCAATCCAGCGGGAGGCCTGTGTGGTCTGAGCCCATCGGGGTTGTGAAGTCGTGGGCCTGAGCCATGCTTGGCAGAGGGCTTTCCTGGAGAGACCAGGAGGGCCAAGGGACGCCCTGGCTGGAACTCAGAGGATGATGTCCCAGTTCTGTCTAACCCCAGAGCAGCCAGCAGGGCGCATGCGCTATTTCCACCCACCAGGCCGCCTGTCCATGTGGGGGAAGGAGCTATAGCCCTATAGAGATGGTTCACACCTATGAATAATGGATCTCGAAAAGGGGAACCATTTAATCTGTCACTGGGAGGAACATGCCACTGTCAGAAGGGACTCTCTTGGCTCTCGGGGTGGAGAAAAAAGGAAAATTGGAGCACTGGCAGGTTTTTCTGCGGCCGGATTATAGAATACGTCAAAGCAGCAGCAATCACAGAAGTAGCTTTTAAACTGAAAAATTGGAATTGCTCACAACCATTTACTAAAAAACGGGACCTTAAGTGGGGTAAGGGCATTTTTGCTTCTTGCCCCCACCCTCTTTCTCATGTAGGTTTGGACAAGGAGAGATGCCCAGGAAGAGGCAGATTTCTGAGAGGGCCCACTTCCCCCGTTGTGGCATGGCAGGACCAGGGAGGTGCCAGGAACAAGCCAGCCTCCCGGGGGGATGAGTCAGAGAGGCCAGCAGTGCGCCTGTGGGTACACACACACACACACACACACACACACACACACACACACACACACACACGCTGCATGACTAAGTTGAGAAAGAAAGGCCCACTGGGAAAAAGACTTCAACGCAGATGGAAAAATAAGGCATCACAGGCTTAGAGGAAATAGCAGTTTACAAAATAGCGTTGCCAAGAGCAAGTGTGAGGATCCTCACATTACAGAAATTACAAGGAAGAGTGAGAGCAGACCCTGCCGGCCAGGCCAAAGCAAGCCCCGCCCACTGGCTCCCAGAAACGTGAACACAGATGGTCAGACAGAAAAGAGCCACCTTGAGGAGAGTTGGGTCGGCTCCCTCACTCAGGTGCCCCACCTAAGAAAGACTCCAGAAGGCCCTGCAGAGAGAAAGACCCAGAAAGTACCATCTGCCAGTAGGGCTGGGGAAGGGGTTCACCCCCCACAGAGACTTCTAGTTTATACCTTTTCTGTCTTGAAGTCCCAGCACAAACATAACGACAGAAACAAGGGTGTTCCTCTTCATGTTACCAGTACATCATACATTTTATTTTATTTTTTAAAAATATTTATTGTTTTTGACAGAGACAGAGAGAGAGACGGGGGAGGGCCCAGAGCGGTCTCTATAATTGTACATCATCAGTTTTCAACATGGTTTCATTCCACACAGGTAGGCAGGGGCCACGCAGGGCAGGAACCAGGCTGGGGGCCTCCCGCATGGGAAACCCGCACCGGCGAGAACCAAACTGGGGGTTCTCCTGCCTGGGAAGCACACCCCAACTCAGCATATGGGTCTGCACAGGCCAGGGCCAGGATTTGATCCTCCAACCCTGGGGCTGCAAAGTGGAGTGCTCAACCCGCTGAGCTATCCCGGCTCCCCCAATCATACATTTTATGCTGATGAAATAGATTTTTTAAAATAATAAAGCCATTCAAAGCATCACTGTTAGTGCATGGTAACTTAAAACTCCCCCTGATCAAAAGAAACCATGATCAACGGAATCTACTGAATCAGGGGGAGGAAAGTTCTGCTCCTCAGCTGCCCCAGAACAGTGGCTCTCTGTCCAATTCCGTAGCCATGCGCCACTGGTGGCAATTTAAATTGACATTTCAAGTCATTTACGTTAAATAAAACGTGAAATTCAGTTCCTCGATCACACAGCGACATTTTGAGTTCTAAGCACACGAGGCTGGTGGCTTTTCTGTTGGACGGCATGGACATAGAACATATCCATCACCGGGGAAATTGCTATTGGACAGCATCCATCTAGAGTGGACCTTGCATCTCAAAAAAGGCTTGTCTACCCAACTTAGAAAAGTAACCCTCGGTGGAGACAAGATGAACCCCTGATGTACAACTGTGAGGAACAGAATAGCGTATCTGCCTAGTGTCCATCCACTCAGTCCCCTAAAACAGCTGCTTAGGGGAACAAAAGAAAACTCAGAAGCTGGGTGTGTCAAGAATTTATGTTTCCAGAAAGCTGCGTATTATCACCGCTGTCTGGTGATGGTGATATGAATTAGTCTATGTCGTTGAGTTCCATTAAATCAGTTTCCTATCTTACTAAAGGTATGCAGCAGCATGTTATGCGATACCTGTGTAGACATTTATCTAAAAATAGTAGGCTAGGGATGCTTTCTAAAATTTCCGCTAATTACAGTGGTCACAACTTCAGACCCTTCCTTCTCCCTGCAAGATTTCTAGGTCTTCTTCATTTTATGTTCACATTTTCATCCGTATGTTTATTATGCACTTATTTGGAATTTCTAGATAGGTAAAATGGCTTCACATTTATGATTCTAATAGCACATTAACCATCAATCCATTCATTTATTAAAGTCTTAACACATGCTAAACTAAACACTATGCAACCTACTACAGAAGGTAGTTCTTAAAATTAGTCCCAGCAATCACAAAGATTGGAGTGAATGAGACAAAATGCACACAGAAAAAATGTTTTTAAAATTATACACACATGGGGAAGCCGGGATGGCTCAGTGGGTTAAGTGCTCACTTTGCAACCCTGGGGACCAAGTATTGAGTCCCAGCCCCGGCCCATGTGGACCCATATGCTGAACTGGGGAGTGCCTCTAGTTCTCACTGAGGTGAGACCCCGGCCCAGCTCCCGCCCTGTGCAGCCCCATGCCTACCTGTGGAATGAAACTATGTGGAAAAATTGATGATGTGCAGCTATGGAGACTGTTCTGGGCCTTCCCCCTTCTCTCTTGTCTCTGTCTCTGTATCTCTCTGAAAAACAATAAAAATAAATCTTAAAAAAATAAATAAATAAAATAAAATTATACACATGTAATATCAAAACAGTAAGTCACTGGCAACTAACGTTTTGTTGTTGTTGTTGTTTTGCTTTGACTGTCAGGCTACATACGGCTAGATTTTAAGTTTCATTAACCTACACTACTTTTATGCTCTCCCACAAGTTTTCTGACTTTTCACTTTCTTTTTCAACTGACATGCTGCTTCAATGTGGTTTCCCTTGTAAGCCCTCCCAGCATCATTTTGGAAATAGACAAAATATATGCTATAATAAATCAGAAGTAAGTTGTATTAAATACCGCATAATAAAAAGGTTTTCAAAGAGTAAATCATAGGAATTATTTTGATCTTGGTAATCATTCTACAATGTAGATGTTTATCAAATGGTCACACTGTACGCTTTAGATATGAAGTTTCATGCGTTAGTCCTCAATGTTTTTTAAGTGAATGGTGCTGGTATTAAGGGTTAGGGAGGTCCTGCCATGAATAGAGCATTCATGTGAGAGAAGGAGCAGTCATTAGAGACGGTTTGACAGAGAAGGGCATGTAGGAGAGGCGATTGATCGGAGTCGGGTCACAAAAGACAGAGGGCATACAAATAGCTGAGAAGAACACAGGAGAACCTTCTATATGAGCAATGTCTCACTCTGGGCATGTGTCTGAAAGGTTTAAGAACCCATTCTGATGGGACGTGGAGTTTGTGTGGCAAAGCAGTAGGTCATAAAGATGGTCATAAAGATGGCTTTGTCACGGGAGCAGTAAGAAGCCAGGAAGAACCCCAGAGTGAGGATGGCGTGATGAAGTCTGGCTTTTCGGAAGATGACTGCTGAAGGCACAGGAGGTGACGAAACATAACTGCATGAGCAGAGAGCAGTTACGGTGTAACTGCATGGTGGTCCAGACAGGAACTGAGAAGGACGGCGTACAGGCTACCTCCTTGCCTCTCTGCACGCGGGTTCCTTCAAACCACCTTTGCTGGACTTCCTTTGCCAAATTCTACAGTCTCTTCAAACCTTTATAGCCTTCAGGGCTTAATTCCAAAACTGCTTCATCTCTTCCGCCTCTCATTGTTCCTGAGCCTGTAAATAAGGCTTGGACAAAATGAGAAACAGATTTAAAAAAAATTTCCTGTTTTAGTCCTATAAGAAATTGTAATTAAATTATGGACAACAGGGGAGGCTGGGATGGCTCAGGGGTTGAGCGCTTGCCTCACAATTGCAAGGTTGAGGGTTTGATTCGAGACCCTGGCTTGTGCAAACCCATAGGCTGAACTGCGGTGCTTCTGGTAACTGCTTAATGGCCCTGTGGAAAATGTTCTCACCTCCCACATGGGAGGCCCCCAGTTCAGTTCCCACCCCACATGGCCCCACACCCACCTGTGTGGAATGAAACCATGTCACAACTAATGATGTGCAACTATGGAGACTGCTCTGGGCCCTCTCCCTTCTCTCTCTCTCAAAACAGTAAATCTTAAAAAAAAAAAATGCTTCATGTTATGCTTCACATTGTTCCTAAGCCTATAAATAAGGCTTGGACAAAATGAGAAACATAAAAGTTTTTTTAAACAAATTGCCCTATTTTGGTTCTATAAAATTGTAATTAAATTATGGACAATATTTCAGTTCTCTAATATTCTTCCCATATGATTGCTCAATTTCTAATCTTCCTATGGAAAGTTTGAAAACTTCAGCCCTTGGGAAACCTTACAACCTCTTTACAAATCCCAGAGGACTCTTCTATCCTCTGGGCAGGGGAATTACCGCAAGAATTTTTTACAGTGCAGCTGCCTGAGCCCATTACAGATCTACAAAGTCAGTCTATTGAGGGATGGGCCCTAAGGAGCTGTGTTTTGCAAACTCTCTTGATGATTATACTTGTGATGTCGAGTGTATCCAAGGTTAGCTGGAAGCTACACACCCTGGACGATCCGATCCTGCGCTCAGATAACAGATGAGTCACGCTGTAGAGTTCTAGATGTTCTAGGTATTCTTCCTGCCAGAAGAATACTTGAGGGTCAGGCCAGTGTGAAGCATGCCGGGGAGTTCTGCAACACCACAGAGGGTTCCCACATCAGCCCTTTTCAAGGTCTTCCAGCACTGGAGGCCGCTTCACCTGACAGCTCACAGCAAGCTTAGAGACAGCCTCATGGTGAGGTGATCGTGTGTCCTAGGTTGTCCCCTACCACACAGTTCATACTGGCCAGCCCTGGGTAGTGCCCCCTTTCATGATTAGAAGTGTCCCAGTTTGGGAGAAAAATTATAGGGTCACTGATGGAGAAGCCATGACCTGTCATTACTGATTTCTGTACCTAATACACGGAAATCTCTCCACACACTACTTTTTAGCTGAATGATCAAATTTTCCACTCCAAACATGTCATATTTCTCTTCCCTCCCCACTCACCAGTGTCTCTGCTCTCCTGACCTTCAGCACAGCTTGGAGGAGGGGCTTTCACCTGTCAATCTACTCGACTCTCACACCTGAGTTTCTTTCCTGGCAACACAGGGTCAGTAAAACAAACATCCTCCCATCCCATATTGTGTCAACGACTCAATCGGAGATTAAAGTGTTTAACGTATTTTTTGGTTAGAAACAAACCAACAAAATGGCATGCTTGCACATGCCCCATTGTTTAGGGTGGGGGAAGTGTTTGTCACTTAGTCTTAAAGAAATCTGCATGATCCATGTCCTATGCAAGTGCCGAGGGGATTCACTGGTTACAACAGTTCCCATACCTGCCTGGAGTACACACTTCCTGCCTTTCATGGGAACCACGTTGATGTTTCAGACACCAATGTTCTGTACCAGAACTTGAGAAGATAACTCTTGTTGGTCATTCTTTTCATGGCAGCGGAAGCACATAGTCCTCAAGACATAACCATGCCTCCCTGTAGCCATCATGAGCTGCTTTGGTCATTCAGAACCAGGCACACTTCGTTTTGACAGTCTATACATGTGCTTTGTCTCGTAGCAATTTAAAAGCACAAGTTTTACATGGTACATTGAACAGATAAACCTTTCTGGAGCCCAGCAAGGACGTGACAGTACAAATGCACATCGGTAGGTCCTCTATAGGAAAAGAGAAGTTGCATCTAGAGATGGCGTCTCATGTATACGGCAGGTATGAAATGCAATTACGTTTGCTCATTTTCAAGGATAAACGCGAAAAGACGCTGATTTCTGGACCCAAGGAGGGAGACAGTAGAAGATGGGGGGAGGGAGGGAGCCAAGATAAAGCACAGCGCCCACTCCCCCTTCCCGCCTCTCCACGCGGTACCACATTGGACTTTGCACGTGCCAATGCCAAGAGGCAGCTCAGTGTGGCCAGAGCCAGGGACACACGCAGGAGGCGGATAAGCAGGTGCTTTGATGCCCAGCCCAGCCCAGGCGTGCATCTCCTTACAAGCCACAGTGACCCCGTGGCCAATTGTAGGCCAGGGCGTGGCCTGCTGAGAGACAGCCTACCTGAATAGAAAGGCCGGATTTCAGTGCAGGGGACCAGACCCAGGTGTGCTCCGTGTGCAGGGGTGGGAGGCGGGGCTGAAACACGAGTGGGGCTGCTTCCTCCAGCCCTCCCAACAGGCTGGCCTGGGGGCACAGGCCACTCACTCTTCCAACGGCCCTTTGAAGAGGGAGCTGTTGTTACACCATCCGCACTCATATTCATTTGGCAGAGGAGGAAACTCAGGCTTAGGCATTTGCTCAGAACCACATTGGTGGTGGGTGAATCGGAGTGTGAACTTGACAGTGAGACCCCAGGGCCCGGGTTTCTACATACTGCACCCCAGCGCCTCAGTAACTGGCCGTGATCCAAGCAGAAAGGGACGCCATATCGTGCCAAAAAAGGTGACCGTGTTCTTGCAGTGCGTGGGCCGCAGTCGGCCAGGGGAATCCTGGAAGTCGTCAGTTTTGGGAGGGGCAGGCCTGATGTTCTGTGGTCAAACTCTATATCAAGCTTGTCCAACCTGCGGCCCAGGATGGCATTGAAGGCGACCCGACACGAATTTGTAAACTTTCTTAAAACAGGATGAGATTTTTTGCAATGTTTTCTTAGCTCATCAACTATCGTTAGTGTGAGTGTATGTTATGTGTGGCCCAAGACAGTTCTTCCAGTGTGACCCCGGGAAGCCCAAAGGCTGGACACCCCTGCATCCAGCTCCAGACACACACAAAGCCCAATGTACAGACAAAGCTAAAACCCCAGACCTCAAGAAGTGTGTGCACTGGGTGAGTCCCCAACAAGGCCAGGAGGGTCATGTCCCAAAAACCAGAAGTAGGGTGCAAAGTGGGGGTGTGGTCTCAGTCATCAGAAGTGGAGTGCACACTCAGAACTACACACGCGGCAAGGCTGGTGATTCAGGGAATCGCCCCAGTGTTGACAACACCCCGATTGTCCGGGCCGGCCACAGCCCCTGGGGTGCCGCTGCTCAGACCCGGGTGTGTGGGAGCCGCGGGTGTCAGGGAAGCAGGTCCTGACAGGTACTTTGCGTTGCTAGCTGCAGTTCAGGCTCTTGCTTTGCCTGGTGGGTTTCTACACGTTCGTGCAGTTGCAGCGATAGGCTGTGCGAACGGGAAACAATCGAGGGACACTTACGTCGTGGGCCGGTTCAGTCCTCACAGTAGTGTCTCTGTGGCTTCCTCCCAAGCGATGCCATACTCGTTCTCCAGAAAACAGATGCCAGAAGTGCTTCCTCCCCGCTCACGGCTCACTGTTTGGCTTTTCCATCATATTGGTGGTGATAATCAGAGCTGGAAATGGGTCTTCCGTGCTACGTCAAGGGAATGCAGCTGCGTTCCCTGGATTGTCCCCCATTATTTGGGTTAGGTCCTCAGAACTCTCTTCCTCGCTTATTCCTGAGCTCCAGGCTTTTCAGCAGGGAGAGAAACAGTGTGTCTAAAACAGTAATAACCCTCCGTTCTCCAAACTGTTTTGGGTTAGTCCCTCTGCTACTCTGGTTATAAAGGGAGGAATGAGAGTCATTCTCAGAGAATGTGCTTCCACGAAAGGCCATGGCGTAGATACTCAGGAAGCATTGACTCCATGCCAAGCAAGGAGCATGCCATGAGCCCTGCTGCCCTCAAGCCTAAGGGACAGACGACAGCCACCAGCCCAAGCTCATCTCTGTCAGAGGTCCCTGACTGCCTTCATCAAAACAGGTCATCTCTTCTCATGGCTTCCACCACATTTTGTTTTTATTTCAATTTAAGCCCGTCTCGAAGCTCTCTAATTCTTCTGCTTCTCCTTCCCTGTGCCTCTTCCCACGTCACACCTGTGCCCAGAGTCCCACACTGAATTTGCCATCAGAAAAATGGGCAGCCCGTTGAGTCTGCTGAAAAGAAACAGACGTTCTTCTTTATGTAGCTGAAGGTCTCCTGGGAGTGCAAAGATAGCAGGACTCATCATTGGCCGGCTTCCTTTGCCCCTTTTCTCTATAAAAGCCACAGGTAAAATCTTGTCAGAAAAAGCATAGTCACATAATTAAAGAAATCCCAAAACATTCACTCTGTTTTCTAAGGTAACGAGAGCACGTGTTCTAATATTGAGTATTAGAATGTATTTATTAAGGTGTTTGTTTAACTCTGTAGTTGGAAGAGGACACAAAGGTGTGTGTCCCAAGCCACCCAGTAAGCAGGACATAGGATTCGGGGCCTGGGAGATTAGCCTCATTTTCTAAGTATCTTGGAGCCAGGGCAGGCAAATTCCCATAATGCCATTGCACTGCTTGGCATTGACCCCTGAGGCCAGAGGTGTGAAGGCCCAGAGGTGGATCTTAGGCCCCAAGAAATAGGAAAAGGGACTCCCTGTGGGGACTCCCGTGGGCCCCGGGATGATGGCAAACATCAGAGAGATGACCAGGTCAGGAGACACCCACGAAGAAAAATCCCAAACCTTCTACGCCTAACGGAGACAACACCTTTGAGAACCAAGACCTCTTCATCCCTCTTTTTGGCTGTTCTGCTTCTAGAGGTTAAATATGCAGAGCCCTGCAATTTTACTAGCTGGGAGGCGGTGACCATTAACCCACGATTCCAGCAACATGAAAGGTTCTTTGTACCTCAGAGGTGGTCTCTTAGAGACCTCAGATCTCTTCAAAGGAAAAAAAAAAAATACAGGCAAAATATTCCAGTGCCTCTAGAAGGGGTCAGACATTATTCTTTCCTTTATTGATGTCTGTGCCAAGAGAACCGGCCATTTGCTCCTTTTCCAGATGTTTCTTTCTCCCATCTCTGGTGATTGGATGTGGATTTACGGTAATGTGCGTACAAGAAAAAAATTTTTATTTGACCCCACATCATTTCCCCGTCCGCAAGCTAAGTATAGGAAACCAGGATCACTATTTAGTTAAGAATAGATAGGATTAGGAAGTAGCCATTCAAAAAAAGGGGGGGCGATGTGAATTTTAGGGGAGACCAGTGTCTAACACATAGCCAGGCCCACAGTCCTTGCACATTTATGTCTTATCAGGATTGAAGAAGTTAAGAGGACTCTCAACTTACAAATGACACCAATTACGAGGATGTTCTTAGCATTTGTGATAAAAATAATATCATAGTGATTTTGAGATGTTACAGATAGCCCATAAAAATAAGAAAAGGACCAACACAAAGCAAGATAATGTTTTATGAGCAGAAATAAAATACGGAGGTATTAAGTAGGAAAAAGACAGGTGAATAGATGAAAAATAAGAGAGGGTGGTTGTTTCTGTGGGAGCTTGCGATGTGGACACCAAAATATGAGGTGAGCGTAATGGATAAGGGGCCCTTTGTATTAATTCCACACCTTCTAAGGGACTGAGATCTCTGGGTGAAACTCACTATTATGGACACGCCCTTAAACGCATTCACGGTGCTTCCATGGCCCTTGGGCAACAGGGAACCCAAACTCAGTCTGCCGATTGTTCCTGGACATTAAACATCTCAATCATTTAATGATATTTTAAAGGACGCATCATGAATGGAATCCAAAGGGCAACATGATTAAGAGAAATGTCATATATAAAATTCTCTATTTGCTCCTGGTCAGACTTATTAAGAATGGATTCCTGGTTTGAGCTCCTGAGGGAGGTAGAGATGCTGGGAATATCTAAGGAAGAGCAAAAAGAAGGAGATAAGAAATGAAGAGAATTCCTCCCCACCCCAAGTAAGATGTGGCTGGGGCAGGACTGTTGTGTTGGGATGATTTGTTAGGAGGGTTGAAAGTGAACTTGGAATGAAAACTGCCTGTGGTTATTGCCAGATTATTCTGAGACTTGTGGCATGAATACATACGTGCATGCATGCATACTGTTCAAACACCATCACCAGAGAAGGGAAAGGAGGAAAGGATGTACACTTAGTCACTTAATGTTGTGTGTGTTAATTTCCACGGGAGAAGAAATTCCAACTAGTTAATGGCTGATGCCAGGAATGTGTAACGAGAGGTTGTTTGGTAATAGTGGTGTGTTCAATTCCTTACCTGCTCATGTAGCTTCTCAGATCCTTCTACTTCTGCTGTTACGGTTTGGTGTCTAACAATACTGCCACACAGCCTCATCATCAAGTGTAGGTAGATGAAGTCTATCTGGAAAGTCTCCAGCCATGTACTATGAAAAATAGAGGCATTTATGGCTGGACTCTTTCCAGACAGCCCTCGTACATATGAACACTTTACTCCAGCCAGATACCTGGTTTGCTTGGGGGTAAAGAGGCGTTGCTGTGGCAACTTAGTTAATGGGAGTTGAGAATGCAAGTGGTAAACATCTGAAAGTAGAACACTGCAAAATGCATGCATTGTATGTCCGGAAAGGTCAGTATGAAACATTATTGTTATGGCAAGCGGGCCCATCCACCCCCTCTTACACATTGCATAGCCACACAATTTTGCAGCTTGGATAAACCCCTATTGTGACTTGAACTTTTTTTTTTACCCTGCCTGAAAATCATCTGGGGAATGTTTAAAAATACTGCTGTATATACCACCTCATCCCTAGAAATTACAATGGAATTGACCTACACGGGGCCTTGGCCTATGTACCTATGTATTCTTTTTCCTTTTTTTTTTTTCTTTCTTTTTTTCTTTTTTGGAAGCCCCCCTGGTGGTGCTAATGTACAGCTAGAATTAGTCTGCTTTAGACTCTCAGAATTTCTTTTTTTTTTTTTTTTTTTTTTTTTTTTTTTTTTTTTTTTTT
>PVKE010014521.1:0-34823 GCA_004027555.1 Craseonycteris thonglongyai | reverse complement strand
TTTTTTTTTATCTTTTCACATTTATAGAGAGAAATTATCTTTTTGTCTTCAGTGCATAGTTATTTCTATTTTACTTTTTGACAGATAGAGAGAGAGACAGAGACAGAGACAGTTAGAGAACCAAACTGTGGGAACTCCCCAGTTCAGCACGTGGGTCCTGCCTGGGCCGGAGTCGGGATTCGATCCTCGGTCCTCATGGCCTCAAAGCGAGCGCTCAACCCGCTGAGCCGTCCCGGCTTTCCCCTAGAATAACCTTATCAGTTATGTCTGGGGCATATTTTAAAACTTCATAATGGGAATAAATCTCCCCGCGTCCTCTTATTTTTGCAAAAACCACTCTACAGGCTAACATGAGAAACTCATCAATTTAAACTTCAATTCAAAAAATGTGCAGTTGTCTAGATTATATTACCCCACTCATCAGCTTGTTGACCACTGCAAGAAGAAGATGAGCCCACAATAGAATCATGAGGAAAGACTTGTGGTTCATGGCGACACTCTGGGTGCTTAAAATTTGACTTTCTTCTGTTTCACACTCAACCGACTCAATCTCTCCCCCATTCCCCTCTCTTCTCTATTCTTGTCCTACCACATCCATGCTATGAAAATGGCTACTGAAATAAATTAGTTTAATTTGTGAAATTGCATTATGGTTCTCTCTGCTGATGCCAGTTTGCCCAGATGAGCCCAGGCAGATGGCTGTGGAATCTCATCGCTGGTGAGAAAAGGGGTCCTTTCCAGAGACGAAGTATGAGTGTGGGAGAAATGCTGTGGATGCCAACAAGCTGGTGCCTGAGTTTTGGGGTGAGCAAAAGCGGTGTCGTGTGGAGGGTCGACTCAGCCTTCTGAACAGGGGGCTCTGTGAGAGCTAGAAGCAGCTGGTACTGGAGAAAAGATGGCTTGAAAGGAATCAGAGGCATTATGAGTCTTAAATTATTTAAGTTCCTCCTGTGGCAACGAACTGTAATTGTTTCCTATTTCTGTAAATATTAGCAGCTGTGAGCCTTTCAAGTAAGGAGCTAAAGCAGTGCTCAGTGCATCGTACTTGAATTCTAGGATATTGTTAAATATGTGACCTTGGGCTATGAAGCACATGCATTACCCCCTCAAGCCCTTCTGCTGGGGAGCTGTTGACTCTCTGAACTGGTACATTGTTTTCAGCCTGGTCTGTAATAGCCTCTAGTTGGAGTACTGACAAAGGGAATTGTGAGTCACAAAGTAACAATGTTGGAATCTACTTGGGGTGGGCGGTGAGCAGGGGGATTTTGTCTCTGTGCCTGATGCCTTTTTGTGGTTTTCACCCCTGTGACTCCACCTATAGCTGTCATGGCGAAGCCTTGATCAAACCGGCAAAAACGTGAAATAGGACTAATTGTCATACCAGCGCTTACCTCTCTAAGTCTCAGTTGATTTGTCTGCCTTATGTACAGTGATTTGGTCCTACTGAATTTCTTGTCAGCCTTCAGATTCATCATATTCTCACTTGTCTCTTGCACTTGGCCTGTGCTGAGCCTTCTACCTGGGACACACTTTGCTGGTTCCATAGCCTCTCTGTTGTTTCTTCCACTGATTACATCTGCTCGTGGAAGCTTTCTCTGACAGTTCATATGTGGGCTAGTGATGTCTGCTTTATTATCCCATAGGTGTAGTTGTCCTCATAAGAACATACATCATATTGGATTGTAGTAACCTATTTAGTGCTCTTCATCTGTAGTGACTTCCCCGAGGGTAAGAAAACTGTCAGTTTTATTTGCTGTTATAGTTGCAGAGTATATGTGGAGACTGGTAAACAGAAAGTGATTGACAAACGTCTGTTGAGTTGAATTCATACACCTATATCTAGCATTATTGGGATATAATATCTGTGGGCTTTGTCTTGAGCAGAGCTGCCATATTCTGTGTATGTGACAGAATCTCATAGGTGTCTTCAGATAGCCATTTATTCTTCTTCCTTGTTACTACATTTGTTTGGGCTAGAACATGCCCAGCTCATGGTTAACCCTAAGCTAGTTATCACAATCATTTATGCCAATGATTTGTCCAGGAGTGGGCATATGACTAGCTTCTGTCCAATGACCCATAAGGGAAAGTACGTTGAAGATTTGGGGAGTGATTTATTTTATTGTTTCTGACAGACACAGAGAGAAGGGGGAGGGCCCAGAGCAGTCTCCGTACTTGTACGTCGTCAGTTTTTTGACATGGTTTTGTTCCACACAGGTGGGTAGGGGCCATGCAGGGTGGGAACTGGGTCAGGGGGCCTCCCCCATGGGAGACACGCCCCCTTGAGTCAGGGGCCAAACCAGAGGGAGTGAACCAAACTGGGGGCCTCCTGCATGAGACGTACACCCCAGTTCAGCACATGGTTCCTTTCGCACGGCCGGGGCTGGGATTCGATCCTTGTTCCCCGGGGCTGCAAAGCAAGTACTTAACTCACTGAGCTGAGCCATCCTGGCTTCCCCTGATTTTTCTTTTTATTAATAGTGGTGTGAGAAAGAAGCCATTTTTATCCTTGTCCTTTAGTTTCTACTTGGATACTTTCATTGAAAATAGAAAGAGATGTTATAACTATTTGGCAACCATAAAGAAATAGGCCCTAAAATGAAAGCAACACATGAACATGAGCATATGGAAAGATGGAAAGCTCTTAGGTCCTTGATGTTGTTGAGCCATCATAATCAACCTTGGGACAATTTACCTCCAGATTTCTGTAAAGTAAACAATAAAATACTCTTCTGACTTATGCTACTTTTTGCTAGGTTTTCTGTTTCATACGAGTATAACTGAAATTAGCTAAACTGATGTAGACCTCAGAAGAAGGAAGGTATGTGTGTGGATTTCGGAGCTCAATTCAAAAACATGAGAGAAAGCAGTAAAAAAAATGTATTGGGTTTGGGAGTCGAGACATCTTAGTTTCCTTGAATCTTTCTTGTGTAATCTTGGACAAGTCACTTATCTCTCTAGTTCTCTGGTCAGGTGGTCGTTTATTTAACAAGAACAAAAAGACATGTTTGCTTGCCAACTGTGTGTTATATACTATGCTAAGTGTTTATTTAAAAAATAATGAAGTTGAGCTGGATAATCTGTAGGGTTTTTCATTGTAAAACTCTGATTAACCTTTTATTTTTATGTGAAGAGTTTTAGGAACCATGACTCTGTAAAAATTCTGTACAACCCCCTTTACCCCCCCCCCCCCCCCAATTCTGCTTTGATTCCAGTCATGTTTACTAGTATCCTTTCTCCTCATCCAAATTTCTTGCAGATCCCTGGGTGATGGAATTACAAAGAAGAAAACAAGCTACAACCAAAAAAACAAAACAAAACCCACAAGCATCTGTCTCTGGCAAGCACATTCCTGAGTCCCAACGCCTCCTTAGCAAAGCAAAGTCTCGTGAAACCTGCTGATAAAAAGGAGCCCATAAAGAGAAGGCAGCCTGCTCTGTTTATTTCATGTCCAGCCCCCTAACTTCCATGCCACACGCACTTCTTGATTCAGTCACAAGGTCTTGGCAAGTACGATCTATTTAGGTGATTCCGCTCTGGGTAACCTCTCAGATTTCTGGAAAGAAAAGCTAATGAGCTGTTTTCAGGGGCATTAGAGACACTGTTGACGAGGCTCGATGGCTGATCTCAAACTGCTTCATCCTGGCCCCACCTTGCTTGGGCCAGGGCTCTATCTATCTATCTATCTATCTATCTATCTATCTATCTATCTATCTATCTATCTATCTATCTATCTATTTATTTTTGACAGAGAGAGAGAGAGAGAGAGAGATACAGAGACAGAGATAGAGAGAGAACTGAACTGGGGGAGCTCCCAGTTCAGCATATGGTTCCGCATGGGCCGGGGCTGGGATTTGATCCTCGGTCCCCGGCGCTGCAAAGTGAGCACTTAACCCACTGAGCCACCCCGGCTTCCCCATGGGCCAGGGCTCTTAATTCGAACTGCCGTGACCCTGCAAGCTGTCTGTATGTGGCAACCCCCATCCTCGGCAGTGGTGGTGCTGGGGTGAGGGTGCTATTGTGCCTGCCTGTTACGTCAGGGGCATCCATGCTTGATGGGGACACTGGGTGGTGTTCAGGACAAACAGAATCATAACTCCAAATGGGTGGTAGGGGACTGATCAATTGCAATTGGTGGTTGTAAGATGTAGGCTATTGGTTTGGCTGATGAGTATAAGCTGCCGAGGGCTTGTACAGTGTGAGTCCATTGAGTGAAGAGTCAAAACTTTCTGGGTTGCTGCTCTTGTGTTTTTAACATGCATCTTCTCGCTTTTGCCCTATGATAGGTACATTAGCTCCCACCACTATGTCTGAATCCCAGCACGTGGAAAGAAGACAAAAATAATAAAATGGCATGTGCCTTCTTTTTTAAGGGTGTGACCAGGAAGTTGCACAAATAAACTCTGCTCACATTTGCCATCAGGTAGTACCTGGTCTCGTGCCACATCTATACGAGCTTTCAGGAAGGCTGGGCAGTGTGGTCTTCAACCTGGCATCCGTGTACACAGATAAAACTTCTATTGTCATAGAAAAAGAGATATGGGCTGGGAGGCTCCACATCCCAGGCACAATAATCCTCAAGGGATGACAGCACGAGTGGTATCTTGGTGAGCTTCAGTGTCTGCAGTTCTGAATTCTTTCAGGGTGAAGCCGGTGGCAGCCACCACTCTAGTTTTCTGCTTCTACATTCTTCTTTGTGTCCTGGTCTCTTCACCCAGCTTGCTTCTACCTTCTGGGAGTAGAAGAGCCCTTTTTCTCATATGACATTTCTATACTGAGCCTATGTCTGTGGCATTCTTTATGAGTTAAGTAGTATTTGCACAATTACTTCTGTTTTGATAACCTGGAAAAGCAGACACATGAAGTTATACCTTTAAAATAGAATTCTGCCTCATCCTTTCCCCAGACATATAGGAGTGTCCTTTGCCCCAAAAGCAGAGAGTGTAGCTCCAGTCCCTGATGGATGGGGTTTTATAAAACAGACATTTAGGGGCAGCCTTTTTCTTTTTCTTTGTTTGTTTTTTTTTGCCTGGAGAGGGTGTGTTCTATAGAGATGTTTATGTCTTGTTAAAGAAAGCCAACCAAACTGCTTTTGGTCTCTGCGGAAGATTTTGTAGAATAGCAGCAGGAAATTTGCTCTTTGTGCATTCTCCAGGCACGTCTATAGTCCCTGAGAGCTAAGGAGAAACGACATATTATCTGTTTCCTGACAACATAATCCAAGAATATTCCTCCGAAGAACAATTCCTTATTTAGACTTTATTTTGTCTTGGTAAGAGAGATGCCACAAGGGAATTTAAACATTGTAGTAGTTCATACTTGAGGAACTGAGGGATGTTGGTTCTTTCTATCCATTATTTTGGCCATGAATTGGTGACATGTGTTTATTCCCTAATGAATCTCCTCCAACAGATCCATATAAAACTATGAGCAGAGAGATCTATTCTTTACAATGAGTAAAGGGAAATTTTGAGCCATCTTCCTATTATGTTTTATATAAAACTAACGGTTTAAAAAGTAAACAGTTTAGTTTGGTGGCTTATGGGGCCACTTGTAGAATTTTATTTTCTTGTTGCATGGGGAAATTCATCAGGATTTTTTTCTTACATGAAGGTGAGGAATACCAGGAGTATATTGGTGTTGGTTGGGAGATGAGCAGTGGGAGAACACCCAACTTCCATTCCCTTATAGCCTTTTCTTGTTCTTTGGTTCTGGGTTGGTCAGGAAGTTTCATCTTGGTACCTATGTCAGCATCCTCTCATCTAATGATGCACCGGACTTCTGGTCTTTACCATTCTCTTCCATGTGGACGAAGCTTATGTCCTGTGTCTCATGTCTTTAGAGGCCAGTTCTCTGGTCGGCAAAGGGCTGATCAACCTAAAAAGATGCTGTAATGGCAGGGACATTAGGGTCTTAGGTAGTTGTGCTGAGGAGATATTTTAGGGCAGGTTCTCTTTATATTCCTTAGAAGCCCATTTCTGTTTGATTTCAGAACCATAGACTCTCTTGGGATAAAATACCTCAAAGATGAAATATTTCCATGTGAATGAGGAACTGAAAAAAATTTTGATGGGCAGGTTCTTGACAGTGAGAAAGTTCTCCACCCCTCCTTTTTGCTTGGGTTTAGATGAATATATGTATCTATGTTATATGTTATTTGGAGGGAGGATTCTCTATGTACGAGGGCTGTCCAGAAAAAAATTAAGCCATTGTTAATGTAGTGAGAATAGTTACATGGCTGGATAGTTTATGGACAGCCCTCATATGAATATGCTGCCAAAAAACATGCTTTTTACTATTTGAAGGTGAAGGGGGCATGGAGGAAAATATTGGAATACTAAATAGGTTGATGTCAGTATGGATTTATTGATCTATTTTTTCTTTGTGAGGCTAGTGACCTTGTAGAATCAAGCATTTTTTGCATTCAAAATCTGAAGACTATCTTGCCAACTGCTTATTTTACACGCAATGCAACCTGCAATGTCCAGAGATAAGTGACATGTCTAATGCCCCACAAGAAAAAAAGAATTTTCCTCTGTTGTTTTACTTTTCAGAAAGCAAACTTTTCATTGCCGAATAACATACATTCACAAAAGTGCAAATATTTTCTCAAAGGGACTAGATTTGTGTAACCAGTTTATACCCAGCATAGAGCATTACCAAGCACTCCAAGAATCTCCTTTGTACCCTTCCCTGGTCACTTGCCCATTTCTCTACTCCTGTACTATTCTACTTAAAACATAGTGCAATGTTTCCTGTAGTTCATTTTTATGTAAATGTAATCATACATCATCTGTTTTTTTGTTATTTATTTATTTGTTTATTTATTTTGCTCTGGCTCTTTCATTCAACATGATATTTATAAAATTAATCCACTTTCCATATTGCAATAGTCACTCCATTTGCATCACAGTACTTTATTTTCAGTGTGTGAATATAACACAATTTATTTTCCTATTGTTGTTTTCTTTTTTAATGACCAGAGATTCCTAGTGTAGATTTAATTAAGATTTTCTATCTTTATTATTTTACCTCTGGACAGTAGTGTTTTTTGTAAAATAGAACTACAAGGCAGTTTGAGGTTGAATTCTTAAATTCAGCAACCAGGAAGCAAAAGCATATACTATTACTCATTGTTTGTCACAATAATTCCTGTTTTTCTCTGGTCTGACTGTCTTTAATTATTGAGAAGCTAGTTGAACAAGAGTTAGATGAGCACAAATGGATGTTATATCTTGTTGAATGCTTTTTCTGAATCAACTGATATAATCATATGGTTTTTATCTTTTATTTTGATATGTGGGGTTTTATACAGTCAATAGTTTAGTGGTTACCTGAGGGTGAAAGGGGAGGGGGCTGAGGGAATAGGGAGGGGGCATCAAATATATGGTGATGGGGAAGCTGGGATGCTTTAGTGGGTTAAGTACTCACTTTGCAGCCCCAGAGACCAAGGATTGAATCCCAGTCCCGGTCCATGTGGACCCATATGCTGAACTGGAGAGTATCCCCAGTTTAGTTCTTGCTGGGGCCTATGTGGGAGGCTCCCGGCCCAGTTCCTGCCCTGCACAGCCCCGTGCCCATCTGTGGAGTGAAATTATATGGGAAACTAATGCTGTCAATTATGGAGACTGCTCTGGGCCCTCCCCCTTCTCTCTGTCTCTGTATCTCTCTCTCTCTCTTTCAAAAACAATAAAAATAAGTCTTAAAAAAAAGTATATGGTGATGAAAAGAGAACTGACTGGGTGATGAGCACATAATGCAATGTATAGACAATGTGATGTAGAATTGTATACCCGGAACCTATGTAATTTTTGCCAACCAATGTCACCCCTATATATTTAACTATTAAGAAAAGAGATGACATTCCTCTCTCTCTTTTTTTTTTTCATTCTTCATTATGGCTTTTTGCTATTATGAATTGATTTACAATTTGGGCTTTGAATGATTGAAGTGGTTTGTGTAGAAGAGTGACTTCCCTTGTTCATTTTCCCCAGTTCCTCTGGGAGAATCCAGATGGTTCTTGGCATTTTTAGTGAATGACTGCTTGCCATCTCGCATAATCTAATTGTCTAAAACTGCCCACATGCTTACCATCTGAAGGAGCCAAAGCTGTCAGGTTACCTTTCATGTGGCTTTAAGAAAGAAGGCATCTTAGCCCAAAAACATGGCATCAGAAAGCATCTCTCCTGGGTACATAGCTAAAACTGACAGTTCTTCAATGCCTTTATTAAAAACGCAATTTGCCAGCCTGAAAACAGAAAATCTAATTATTTAATAGCCAGCAGTTTTCCCCATGGTAAAATAAGCCTTAAGTGTTTACAATCCAGTTAGCTAGATTTTAACCAATTTACTTATTTAACCAAGTACTTAAAAAAATCCATACCGTACCTTGTAGGTTCTTCTAAACTCTGCTTATTTCCATTGATTTTGATTAAACAGGTAATTGGCAGTTGATCAATAGGCACAATTCTGATGAGCTCTGTTGGCTGAGCCTTCCCTGTGACAGCTCTCCAAAAGAGGGAACCCAGAGCTTTGCTGACACTCCAATCTATCTTCAATAAATGCAAGCTGGCTAATAAATATTTAATGGGCAGTTGTTTGCAGTTAATAGAATTAGATAATTCTATTAGAATCCTGTTTGGAGACCTACAGGTATCATATATCACAGTTGAAGACATGGTTAATAATTTAAACTAAGTGACTAGTAATTAGAGAGACAGTCAGATTAAACAGGAACTTTTGGTTTAAGCCATTTGGGAATTTGTGTGTGTGAGAGAGAAGAGGTGGAGGGGGCAGGGAGGGAGGAAGAGAGAGGGACAGAGAGAGAGAGAAGAATTTGTGAGATTTTAGACTATAAACCATTAGAAAGGATTAGCTAATGCAGCAAGTCTGGGACAAGCTTTAAATGTGATAAAGCATGAGGCCCCTGGGGTTTATTTAATATCTCATCCTCTCAGTTAATGAGATGGAAAATAGTTAACTGTTTGTCTACAGTAGATTGAGCAGATGTTGCCAATTCTGTTTTATGGGATCTAATCCTGGTGAGATTGTCTTCTGCCCATGACCTTTGCAAGGCCTCCATCTCTTCTGAACTCTTCTTATTTGGGGGAGTGGGGAGTGGGTGAGTGCAAATACCTTCTTGGCCACAGACTAGAAGAGAAAGCTTCTAAGTTAGGATTTAGCGGCCTCTTCATGTTCTGAACACTCAATAATCTCTAATACAGTAGAGCTGGGTGGTGGACACAGAAAGGTTTGTGGACAACACAGGACTTCTAAAATGTGAAGACAGTTGACTCTAAGGATGTCTTCCCCCAAATACTGCTTATAAAACTCTTTAGGTTTGTGATTTAATTTATTTCATTTGCCTTTTTTTTTTTACATTTCCCTACTCTACAAATGTATAATATGTTAATTTTTGTATTAGGCCTAAGAAGCCTCGTATAAAATTTTTTGTAAAGATTTATTTTATTGTTTGAGAGGAGAGAGAGAGAGATAGAGCAAGAGAGAAGGGGGGGGGGGGAGGTCCAGAGCAGTCTCCATGACTGTACATCACTAGTTGTGACATAGTTTCATTCCACACAGACGGATGTGGGGCTGCGTGGGGTGGGAGATGAACTGGGGGCCTGCCACACAGAAGGTGAGAACCCTTGCCACCACCTGGGCAGTTGCCAGTTGTGCCACTGTTCAGCATGTGGGTTTGCACAGACCCGGACTGGGATTCAATCCCTGGACCTCATGGTTACAAGGCAAGTGCTCAACCTGCTGAGCTATTCTAGCACCCCTAAGTATGACTTTTTTTGGTAAACATTTTCAATTTTCTAGAACCATCAGGTAACTGATATTTTCCTAAATGATGGTATCAGGAAAAAGTGATAGTTCAAGAACATTAGGTAGTAGATATTTAGTTAAAGGCAATACGCCACTTATGGATCTGTTAGGACTTGCCTTTGTCTATAGCAGAAAGCTGAACTTGTAATAGATGTCAATAAAAAAGGTTTCTCCTTTTCTTTTGCAAAAATGGCTGAAAGTGTGTGATATTTGGTATTAGATCGGTGGGACAAGGATGGAGAGCTGAAGTCTCTGTGAGGCTTTTGACTTTTTTTCCTCATGTCCCAAGATGGCTGCTGCCACTGTGGCCATTATGCTTGTATTCCAGGCAGGAACTAGCAGACAGAAGGAGAGTTTCCCAGAAATTTTCAGGGGACACCAACTTATTTCTCAATGGCCTTAAATGTGTCACATTGCTACTCTTTGTTGGGGGTCTCTGGAAAACTGATTTGCATCTCTCTAGCCTCTATAGGAAAGGAAGGAAAGGCAAGGAGAATTAGAGTAAGTATTACATAGGCCAGCCTACAATATCTGCCATATTCTTTGAAGAAGTTTTCTTATTTTGTAGTAAATACTGACTTAAGTCTCTCCTACTAGAGTATAAACCCTTTAAGATTTCTTTAGGCCCAGTGTTCTAAATGCTCATTATGTAGCCTTGCATGTTGCATATTGGAAGTTCTTGATAAATTATGCAATACTGCTGGGAGAAGGAAGTAGAAAAGAAGAAAATTAGGGAGAGAAGAAAGTAGAGACTGAAGATGATGATGATGATGATGATGATGATGTGTGTGTATGTGTGTGTATGTGTATGTATGTGCTGTCTGGAGAAAAACCCAGCCATAAATCCCTCTGTTTTCATATTACATGACTGGGTACTTTCTGGACAGCCCTTGTGTATTATAAATATATGCATATTATAAATATATGTATATGATAAAATATTATAAATATATGTACATTATAAATATATGTAAATACATATTTATAATATATTTGCATAACTAAGATATATATCATACAGCACAGTTAGAATGTTCCAACTCTGAATTATTCTTACTTATTCTGGCTAACTGAAGTTTTAGGTGCATCCTTGTTTATATTTACTAAGAGTCTGTTATTCTGTTATTACTGAGGTGTTATCAAGTGGTATTTCCACTTGAGTATTTGTAATATTTAAAAAATGTTTTCCTCTTACTTTAAAGTAATACATGGTCATTACAAAAATTTGTACTATATATATATTTTTAAAAAAGATGAACCATTCAAAACCTCACTAACTATAAATAACTTACATATTTTGTTGTGTAATAAGAGTTTATTTTGTGTAAACTTAAGCAAAGGGTGAAATTATATAGTGCAACTATTAATGTTTCCTTTAATGTAGAGCTGAAATAATAAGAATTCTTCAAATAAAAAATTATGCCCCACAAGAATGTAATTTGACAGCTGGTTAGCAATAGGAATTACAGAGCATGTTTAGGGATGTGAGTTAGGTCAATATGGTTGGTAATTCTGAATTCCCAGCATGTTTTGTCAGAATTAGTCTTTGGTAGCTCCCCATTTGTACCGATATGATTACCCTAGATGTTTCCTTTTGTGTGAGTTATGTTTACCTAGATAAACAAGATTGTGCTCTATGTTCTTTTTTTGGTAATGTCTTATTTTACTTGTTTGCCTGGTTTGTTAGTCTATATTGTCCTCAGCAGATAGGGGCCAATGAGGGAAATTCTCAGAAATGTTTGCTTTCACCATTAACAGTCAAGCCAGTAACAATACAGGGCCTGCCATGTCATATGCTCTTCTCATTCAATTTTCTCTTTTTTTGAGTAATATAAACAAGCTTTCAAATTCAACTAATGTTTGTTGATCTCTAGTTATGTTCCAGGCATCATGCTAGGCACAACCACAAGCATGAATTTAATTAGCACTCAGAAAAATTCTGTATGAAAATGGTCATATTATCTACTTGGCATTACTCTGGATCACTTTTTCGTGCCTCCTGTATCTAATTAGCAAATCATATCAGCTCTTCCATCATAGTATGTCTGAGGCTGGTCATTTCCTCTCTCTGCCATGACTGCTTTAATCTAAATCACTGCCATCATTTGCATAGACAGCCCCAAGAGCCTCTAGGCTGCTTTCTCTTCTCCCACTGTGTACCTCCCTTTCCTCCACTCAGTCAATAGTCATTTTCCTACAGGGAAGACAGAGTGAGAAGGTGTTATCTGGTTATTACACAAACATATTGTGTAGCTCCTAGTATCAAATAAATCTGGAAAGTGGAGGGGAAGGAAGGTTCCGGAACATTTTGTATATTTAAATGATCAGAATTATAAATTTATAAAAAGAGGATTCAGTGTTTATTGATGTCTAGTCCAAATGGAAGTATGGAAGAATATATCTGATTACACACTTTATGAAATTTAAATATACCATATGTCTTTTCTTATGTTGTGAATCATGCAGAATAAAATTTGTTAGCATTCCTGTCTTTGTTGAGCAAGGACAGGTACCAGTCTAAAAACAGCTAGTACATCTATGTGTGATGTTGCCTGTGTTTGGCCTCCCAATTTTAGTAATGAACTTTGATCCACTTGGCTAGAAGAAAGACTGAACTATCTTTTTATTCTCTTAGAGGAAATTACAATATAAAATTATTGTCATTTACAGAGGCGATCAAAGTGCAGGCAAATAAAAGGAGTAAGACAAAGTTATTACAGAAGTGTTATCAGCCAGTTAATTAAAAATATCATTAGGCTAGTCGTCTGGATTTTGTGGTATTTGTGACGTTTGTCAACATTTAAAATTTGGCAGGTTTGCTGGGATTTTTTTCTCTTTCTTAGTAAATATCCACTTTCAGAGCTAATTTTATTTGAAATTAAAGAGACAGCCTTCCTCTCCCTCCAGTGTGATATAAGCTTTGGGCCCCACCAAACCTGGATCTTGCTTTAATGTCGTGAACGAGCTCTTCGTTTATTTTTGTGAGCTAACCCAGTTACATGAGCTCCGGAAGTCTCTTCTCTCTCGTGTGAAGTGAGTTTCTGTCTCTGGTCATGCACAGAGGTTTGAGTAAGACAAACATGCTTAAGGAAATTAGTGGCAGAGTGGGTCCCAGGTGAAAGGAGAAAAGAGGACTTGTGTGGTGGGTGGACAAAGAGAGGTCCCAATTGTGGGACAGTCCTCAGAGAGAGCATGGTCATATGGGGTGGTGTATGTGGGTCCTTAAGACATTCCTAACGTTCCCCAAGATGCCTAGTAGTTTTAGGACAAAGAACACCCCCCCTCCACCCCGGATCCCAGCCCCACATACAAAAAAGAAAAACAAGGGGGGTGGGGGTGAGGGGGAGACTGAAACGGACTAGAGGATTTAGCCGGCAGCCAGTGCACTCCTTTGCACGTTGTACACACTCCTGGATGCTGTGTGTTGACTCTGTAAGAGAAGGCTGAGGTGCTGCTCTCCATTCAGCCAACACTGGTGCTAATGAAAGCAGAACAGCGGGAGCTGCTCAGTGGAGAGGGCTCTTTTGATTTGCAGCTTCTTTTGTTGCTTTTCTTTTGCGTTTCCTTGGTGCTGTGGTTTGGACCTCCACAGACCTGGAAAAGTTCATAAACTTGAAAGGGAGAAAGCCCTTCCCTCCCCAGGGCGGGCTTGTCCACTTTCATCCCGTGTCAGGTGTTCGTGCCTCACAAAGGTGGTGCTGAATGGAACTTGGCCACCTCTGCGTAGCTGAGAGTCCTTCTGAGATGTGATGCTCTGGAAATAATGGAGTCTTGTTACGACAGCCTGTTAACATGCACCTCTGCATTGTTGAGGGAAGACATGTAGGCAGCCACAGAGCACACGGCTTCCAGGCAAATCTCAGGCTTCAGGTTCTCTCATGGAGTCTACTTCTGGGAAAGGAACACAGAAACCTCAGGTCCTTACCTCTGAGGGTGTTTTTTTTCTCTATTTTTCCCCCTAAGTTGTTTAATTTTATCTGCAGGTTTTGCAACATAAGGAGTTTAAAGTATATGGTTGCAGGAAACACCCACATCCAAACAATTTCAGGGAACATGCTTTGAAACGTGGTTGTGTCACCTTCTTTGAAGGATTGAGATACCAGATATTTTTATCTGTCTCTGTATCTACATGCTAGGCTAGATCTCTTGCTTTCTAGAATCATTCTACCTTGACTCCTGCAGAGGGTAAATTCGTGGACTGTTGTGATATGCCACTGTCCCCTGTCTGTAAACCTTGCTATTCAATCATGGCATTCATTCCTGCCAAGCTCTGATGTGGCTCCCAAACCACCTGCAAAGTGAGTTCTGGAGAGTCACTCTCAAGCAATTGAAATTTGTACCTTAATGGAAAAGGTATTTCCCGGGTTGTAAAGCACAGCATAGAGAATATAGTCAACAATGTGGCAAAATCTATGTATGGTTATAATTATAGTTAAAATCACAACTAACTATAGTTAAAATGACAGAGTGCAATAGTAATAGTTGTGACAAGCTTCATTAGGCATTTATAAGTGTGGCCAGGTGGGTGCTAAACTAATTGAAGGGAATCACTGCATAAATTATAGGAATGTCTAACCACTATGCTGTATACCTGAACCTAATAAGAAATAATGAATGTCAACTGTAACTGAAAAAAAAAAAAAAAAAAGATTTTTGAGATGGCAAGAAGTTCCCTTTACATGTTTCTAAGATCCTTTTACCAAAGACTTTCTCATTGACTTACTTCCAAGATAAAAAAAAAAAGAAAAAAACAGAAAAGAGTATGAAGTTTCATAGAAAGTTTCATTAATAAATAAACAGGGATAGTAGCACTGGTGAAATGTATGTGGAGAGAGAGTGAGAGGCATTTAATTTATATTAGGTGTTTTTGTCTACTAGGCTGGTCATGAAAAAAAAAAAAAGCTACCTTAGCGAATCAATTATAGTTAGAATGACAGGGTGCAGTAGTAATAGTTGAGACAGGCTTCATTAGGTATTGTGAGTGTGGCTTTTCTGCTTCTCAAAGGTCTGCCTGGGTCATTGGAATAACTCTGAATTTGGGTCAAGGACCTGCGTAAGGAGGGGAAGGCTCATTTATCATCAGAGAAGGGTGAGACAACTGTCTTCACTCCATTTGACTCCAGCTGTGAACTGAACAGCTTATTTTGTTTTAGTGATGATTTGAGAGGCTCATCAATAAAAATCTCCAATACTCTTTGCTGCGCAGCAATCTATCTGTGTGTCAGTTTGTGTGCGAGTGTGTGTACGTGCGCATGTGCTTGCTGCAAGCAGAAAGGGACAAGGCAGGAATAACTTACCTGTACATACACATTTATGTGTGATTCCTCCTTTCTGTTCACTGGTGTTCGGGACTCACCGCAGTGTCTCCAGCTGGTCCATCACTGTCCCTGATGGTTAGCATATTGAGCTTGTTTCACAGCTTTATTGCTCAAATGTGCTTCAGTAGCCTACTGTGCGGCTCATAGAACCAAGCCTGCAGGATTCTTTGAAGGAAGAAGCGATTAACCGGAAGAAATAGACTGAGTAGACTGTCATCAATCACTTCCCTTTAATTCAAGAGCACATCTCTTAAAACTAAATCATTTTAAAGACTCGAAGTTCCTTGTAATAATTCCCTGGGTACTTACTAAGCTAACTCACAATGAGTCCTTATGATGTGCACAAACTTGGCTCAGTTTCTTTTTTCCCATACTTTTATTTAATCTCTACAACCACACTGTAGGGTGGGTACTCTTATTATTCCTTGCATTAGTTAGTGTAGGCTAATTGTTTTAACAAATCAACCCAAAATGAATGATGGATCAGATACCACAGAAGTTGCATCTTTGCTCACATAATGGTAGTAAATAGGTGAAAAGCTTAGAGGATGTGGCCGGTATCTATACCAATACTCAGGGACCTGCACTGATGGGGCTTTGCCATCTTCCACAAATAGCTTTTAGAGTACCTTGGGGGATTACCTGAAAGGTAGTCCCCCGAAAGGTGAAAAGAACATGGGTCATTTGTGGGAAGTCTTTCTGTGTTAGATCTGGAAGTAATGGTCTTTAATTCTGTTCACAGTCTATTGGCTAGAACTTAATCACATGATTGCCTCTAGTGGTAAGGAAAATTGAGAAATGCAGTCTCTGGCTGACCAGCCACTTATCTGAGAAAACTCCACATTATAGGGAAATGTAACATGGGTTTTTGGTGATCTGTTAGCCATTTTGCCCTAGTTTGTTTGTTTGGCTACCAAATAGCTAAGCTCACCTTTCTTCTCAGACCGTTCTCCAAGAAAGATGATCCAGAGTTTCATTCAGGCCACACTTCATGCTTTCTGGGTAATACACTGTTCCACATCAAGTGTGAATGCATAATAACAGGTGATTCCTCGTAGTTTATAGTACATGGATAAAAAGCTGAGTCATCTCACCTCCCCCACCATATATTCAACAAGAAATGACAGTATAAACACACATACAAACTCCATCCTCGAAAATAAAAGCATAGTAAACTTATAGTCATCATTGGTTTGCAGAAGTGTAGAAATCATCCCTGGCCTAGTATATGAGTGTGGCAGGTTTTATATACATTTGAAAAGAATGCATCTTCTCTGATACATAGCTACACACATACATATATGTATGTAAAATATATATTATATATGAAATTCATATGTATGTATACTATTATATCTATATGTATGCAATATTCATGCTTACATATGAAGAGAGAACATATGTATAATAGCAAATGAACCTTGTTATTTAAATCCTGTATAATTTTACTTCCTTTTAAACCATTTTTATTATGTAAAATAAAGCATACATTGAGAAAAGTGCTTAGAACATATGTGCAATTTAACCTAGTAATAACACAAACATGAGTATAATCATCATGTAGATAAAAAAATTAGCAAAATGGAAGCCCCTTCCCCATTACTTCCTTATCACAACCCTTTCTATTACTCCTCTTACTTAATGAGACTCACTTCCCTGTTTGTCTGTGTAGTTTTACCTCCTAAGCGTGCATTCTAATACACATATTTTTAATCTGTTTTTGAATTTTATATGAATGAACTATGTGTGCATTTTGGCGCCTTATTCTTTTCACTAAATATTGTAATATTTGTTGAATATTGCTGTAGTTGGTTTATTTTCACTTATGATTTAAAAGTTCTTCTCTCTCATTCTAGCTTATTACTTTTTAAGTCTTACCTTTTAAGAAAATATATCTACAGTGGTACCTCGGTTCACGAACGCTTCTGTTCACGAACAACTCGGTTCACGAACAGAAAAGTTCATAAAAATATGCTTCGGTTGACGAACTCTGCTTCGGTTCACGAACAGGAGCCGCGGCCATTTTAATGCTATTTCCTGGCTGTCACATGGTTGTGACTTCCTGTAGGAAGATCGTGGAGAGAAAGAGACACAGAAAAAAGTACACTGTGAGTACTTCCAGTGACTTTTTTTGATTTTTGTTGTGCTTTTAACACATACAGTACTGTACTGTACTACTGTACTATATAATACTGTACTTACTGTATTGTACAGTTCACCCATTTGAGTGCTTACTGTACTAGACTCCCAATATGGCTCCCAAGAAGAATGGTGGAAAGAAGAAAGTGCGGAGCAGCAATGAAGGTGACAAGAACAGCAATGCAGGTGACAATGTGCAAACTGGAAATGCAAGTGACAATGTGGCAAGTGGAAATGCAAGTGACATTGGACAGATTTTTCAGCAAAACTGAGCCTGCAACTAGGAGACAAAGGAGAGAGGAAACCCCTGAAGGAGACCCCCCTGATGTCCTTATGGAGGGGGATTCTCCCTCCAAACAATAACCGCCTCCCACCTGCCTTCCTCCACGCCAGAAGTCATCTTAAGCAAGGTTAGTGTTCTCTCTTTCTACATTACTATACTGTACTAATGTGTATTGTAATTTGTTTCATATTTTTTGTGCTTCAAAAACCAGAAAAAAAGTTCAGAATGGATTAACCGGATTTACATTGAACCCTATGGGAAACTGTGCCTCGGTTCACGACCAATTCGGTTCTCGACCAGAGTCAGTTCACGAATTAAGTTCGTGAACCAAGGTACCACTGTAATCCCGGGATCTGCTGCTTGCCCCAAAATTAATCAGCAATAATTATTCTGTATTAACTACAAAATACATTGATTTTATTTTTGCTTACCTTCTTGGTTAAAAAAAAAATCTTTGAGTTATATGTAAAGCAAAGTACACAAATGTTAAATGCATAGCTCAGTGAACTTTTACAAATGTACCTTTGTACCATAGCCAGAACCAAGGTAAGAACTTTCTAGCAACCCAAAAGGCTTCCTTATGTTCTTTCCAGTCAATACCAAGCCTCCACAGATATTGACCATTCTGATTTCTATCATCGTATATTATTTTGTCATTTTCTTGAACTGCATGTGAGTGAAATATGGTAACTTTGCTTTTGTGTGTTTCTTTATGTACGATTTGGGGTTTCATTCATATGGTTGGGTGTAGCAGCAGGGTAGTTTTTCACTCTGTGAGTACATCACCGTTTATCTGTTCTTAATTGTAATGAATAAAACTGCTCTGAGCAGTCTTGAACACGTCTTTCTATGGATATATACACTCATTTATCTTGGAAATATGCATAGATGTGGAATTGCTGGGTACCAGTGCAGCTATAGATTTAACTTTATTAAAAATGTTTTCCAAATAGTTTTGGAAAGTGTTTCTAACACTTTACACTCCCAGTTGCTTCATATCATCAACACAGTGTTGTCTGTCTTTCAAAAAATTTAACCAGCGATTGGCAAACTTTTCTATAACTGGCCAAATAGCAATTATTTTGCACTTTATGGACCAGATAGCTACTGTTTCAATCATTCCACTCTGTCATTACAAGTGCAAAAGCAGCATATTTATGTTTGCTGACATTGTCTAGTTCATCACAATTGTATTCCAGCCAGTGGGTAGGAAAGAGAAAGAACGGAAGGCATTCTTTTTTTTTCTCTTTAAGATCATGGCCCACAGTTATACATATCACTTCAATTTATATCTTATTTGTCAGAATTGTGTCACGTGACCAATTTGCAAGCAAAGATGATGGGAAATTATTTACCCTGGTGTTTTGTAATCAACTAAATCTCTTGTGGGTTCTATTAAAAGAGGAGAAGAACAATAGATACTGATAGACAGCTAGCTGTCTTTCCCACAGTGGGCCATGTTGTGTGGAAAATTTCTTTCTTTAAGTTACAAAAAGTTGATTTTTATTTCTTTCATTATATTCTCTCTGTATGTTTTTTATTGTTCCTTTCTGGTACTCATAGTAGACAGATACTGGCTTTCTAAGATTTTTCTTCCATGACTTTTGTCACTTCTCTTATGATTTTTGTCTCTGTCCATTTGATATATTTTAAACTTGTTAAAATAAAGTTGATATCCATTTTGCTATTGAGTTGATTTATTTAGTTTCAAAAAACCTCAGCAATCATATTTTTAATTTTAAGACTGTACAAATTTTCACAGTGCTCTTTTGTAGCTGCAACATTTTATAAAATCTCTTGAAGGTAGTTATATTTTTAAAGTTCTATTAAATATTGTTCATAAGCACTGTTTACAGGAGGAATTGGATATTTTCTTTTTCAGCCCAGTGTCTTATTCACTTGTTAGTCTTCCTAAGTTTTGTTATTTGGGAGTTTTTGCTTATATTTATAAATGGGCTTCTAGATTGAGAGTACTGATAATTGAATTGGATTTCTTCAGCACGAATGAAAGTAGCTGTTCTTCTGATAGGTAATTCAGTTACAATTTCAGGCTCCATGGCTCTACAGCTCTGAACCACAAAAGGCAACACTAGACTGTGTGACTTTTCTATGGGTGCATGAGTAGCCTAAAGTCTGAATGCAAGGAGTTTCCTGCAACAGAGTCAGCGTTCCCACGCCCACTTGAATTGTCTTTTGGGGGGTATACCCTCTATTTTATTTAGAGTGTTATACTTGAAGCTTGTCATTCAAAATACATTTAAATCACTTTTAAAGCAGGGACCAATGCATTTTTCCCCAGCACTTCAATTAATTTTCTCACAGATGATCAATCACCAGATTTGTTGTCTGCCAGGGCCTTCCCACTGTACCTGACTCTTCTTCGGGGAGGATTCTGTACTTCTCCTGGTTTTCTCTTTGCAATGCATGGGGTGTAGGCTTTTCAGTTCTGTGGGAGTTCTCTGTCAATCTTATGACTTGTGTGTGTGTGTGTTTTCCAGAAGTTCTTTAATGATCAGGTTGGCCCATGCACCCTCTGTGCTCAGCCAGCCTTCGTGAAATAGGGTTGCCTTTGAGTAGCATTTCATGTCAGGACTGCAGGAGAACAAGCCAAGAATCTCCACAGGGTTGTTGGAACAGGCTACAACTTTGAAAGCAATGTCCTTTCTGTGTTTCAATAACTTGTTTAAAAACATTCCAGCAGAATGTTTTATTGTGTTGGGATCTTTTGGAAGGACAGTTTTGTGCTAAGTCTGGGAAGTATGTATTTGGATAATAGTGTGGGATCTGGTATAGCAGGCATCACAAAAATGTCAAGGGAGCCACTTACCATGCCAGTTATGGCCTAGAGGAATGAAATTAAGTGATCAAGTGGGAGATGGGGGAGCGTTTGTATTTTAAGTTGCTATACATGCTCTGGTTTTGTTTCCCTTTATTTAAAATTAAGCCCATTAACTTATTTTCAAATGAACTTTCTGCATTTTTATAACATTTAGAGGAACAAAGTTGGGAGCTAAATATTCTTTGGATTATTGAAGAAGTACTCTGCTAAAACTACTATGGTATTTTATTTAAGTTCCAGTTTTCTTAGTTATTATAAGTTTGTTATTATATGTTTGCTTTTCTAAACAGTTTATTTATTTATTTTTTATTGTTTTTGACAGAGAGAGAGAGAAAGAGTGAGTAATACAGAGACAGAGAGAGAACTGAACTGGGGGAGCTCCCCAGTTCAGCACATGGGTCCGCATGGGCCGGGGCCGGGACTCAATCCTCGGTCCCTGGTGCTGCAAAGTGAGCGTTTAACCCACTGAGCCATCGCAGCTTCCCCTGCTTTTCTAATTGCAAAAATAATATATGCTCATTTGCAAAATTGTTTAGAAAGTGCAGGTAAATAAGAGTCAGAGCTTAACCTTTCTATCTAGATAGAACTGCTGCTAACTTAAAAATATGCATCTTTAACGCTTTCTTTCCCACAGGTGAATTAGGCTTACTAGAAATTGGGTAACTTATTGATGGTTAGACAGTACTGGGTGGTGAAGCAATGTTATGAAACAAGGCAGATTTACTTCAAAGCCTTTTCTCTTAGAGACCACAACTTATGCTTGGCCTTATGGCTCAAATCCTGGGCCTTAGGAAGGTCAGAAGTCATTGGGTTGAAAAAGTGGGCAGCCATCAGCCAGGGGCTGAGTAAAGAAGGTTGATTAACTGAGAAACAGTCTGTTGGGTCACAGAAGTGTTGCTCTCTAGGTGGGTCTGTTTCTCTTAAGTCCCCAAAGGTCCTGCTCTTGTTGATGATTCAGATCTTCTTGGCTCTGAAATTCTGCTCTTCCAAATATCCTTCAGAATGGATTCATTATATTTAGTTAGTTAGTTTTTTATATTTAATAGAAACTGTGCTGTTGCTCTTGATAGCAAAACTAAACAAACAAAAAACTCATATGAATTCCAATCCTGTAATTATTAACTTGGGTGCACTTTTCTCCTTGAGGTTGTGCAGAGATAGAGGAAGCACTGTGCTTGTTACAAACTTCTTCATTATCCTCCAGTTTGCTTATCTTCTTGGCAGGCTCATAGAAGTTTGGGAGGACTCAGAGAACTGGGTTGCTATAATGTCTCTCTAGGATCTGCTTCAGGCAGTAGATTTCAGCCAAGAGTGAGCCTTATAAGATCACAGGTATCTGAAATTGCAGATGATGATGGTCCAGATTCTTGGCTCCAGCTATAAAATACGGATTTCCGTAACTGCTCTACTCTGGGATTTTTTTTCTCTGTGGCCAGCCTGGCACCATTTGCACAAAGCGCTGTTGCATTTGAAAACAGCTGTGCCTAGAAGCAGATGAGCGTTGGCAAAGTTGAGATCATAAGTCAGCAGAACTGTGCTAAGAGGCATTTTTCTGTTGCTGCTTTTGGTGGATGCTGACTAGAAAATCTGACTCTATAATCAACAGAACTTTTTCATCATGCATTTTAGAAGTTAAAAACCTAAGCTCAGGGATCCTTAATGATTTGCTCCCCTGGACAAAAGCTGCAGCTCATCGATTCTGAGCTTGATGGCACAAATATTATGAGAGCTCATCAGAACGAATGTTATCGTTTTAAGTAGGTTTCTTGAAGTTTGTTCATTTACGATGACAAGTGCTGCCTGCTGCTGTCTGCGGATTATTGCGTGGCCTCATCTTCCCTACTTGAGTGACATTAGCTGCTTCTGCCTGCTGTCCATATAACACATTTTGGTGCAATCTTAGCTATACTCAGGGACAGAAGGGACGCTGTCATTTCAATGTGGTAAGGAACTGGGGAGTGGTAGTTCCTATCACCTGGCTGGTGAATTCTCCTCCTGTCTCCAGTGCAGTTCGTAAAAATGACAAGTCTGTGGTCTTTTTTTTTTTTTTCCAGACCAAAGTCCAGTCATCTCTGTTTGAAAATGAGATGTAAGCAAAGCAGGATTTTGAGATTTTTAACTGATATGCTGAATGAGGCATCCTTAAAACATCTCTTTACTTTTCTCTTCTGCCGTTTGGCCATCATCTTTGACTGTAGCATCTGACTATCATGGAAACATCTCTCCCACAGCCATGACTTATGACCCTGAGTGGGGCCTGAGCAAGAATAAACTCTTTGTTTTTGTTTTTAAAGATTTATTTTATTGTTTGAGAGGAGGTGAGAGAGAGAGAGAAAGAGAAAGGGGGAGAGCCTAGAGTAGTCTCCATAATTGCATGTCATTAGTTGTGACATAGTTTCACTTCACACAGGTGGATATGGGGCCATGTGGGGCGAAAACTGAACCAGGGGCCACCCCAATGGGAAGCAAGAATCTTTGGCACCATCCATGGCTACCAGTTGTGCTGCAGTTCAGCATATGGGTTTGCATGGGCCAAGGCTAAAGCCGGGATTCGATCCTGAGATCTCATGGTTTCAAGGTACGTGCTCAACCTGCTGGGCTATCCCGGCATCCCAAGAATCAGCTTTTGATGCTGATGGCAAAGCTGGTTTTGTACTCACATTGTTGTCTAGTTTCCTGAGATAGAGTTTGACATTTGCTTGTCACCATTCTATGTATAAAGCTTTGAAGCAGAGTGACCAAAAAAGGGAAAACAACTCAATAGTTTTTTTCCTCATGAGAAAGGCAGTTGTATCCTATTTGTGCTACTAATAGTACACCTGAGAGACATCTCTGTTGTCTTGTTGGACCTTCTACAATATCTTGGGAAAAAACAAAACAAAACAAATTCAGCCTGATAAGCATATGCAATAACTATGAGAAAGGAGGAAGATGGGATAGAGCACTCACTTCTAGTCAACGATAAAGTAGAAGTTGAAATAATTAGGATCTAAAAACAGCTCCTAAGTAGGCACATTTATATAAAAGAATATATTATTGTAGCAGAGTCTGGCTGTCCATAAAAATTTAGTGCTGCACCTTCCATGGTATAGAATCAACCTTGGGGGTACATTGCACATTTAGGGATTAGATTTCCTGGTCCTCCTTGCATTCAGATGTGGCCATGTGACCATTCTTACAAAGGAGCAGAAATATCGTTTCCTGGGTTAGAGTTGTAAGCAGCCAATATCTTTTCTACCTTCCTTGCCCCTGTCCGTGGATGGATACAGGAGACTTCAGGGAGCCAGGAGTTGACAGTCACAAGATAGAAGGATCCTCGTTCTTTAAGTCTCCATGTGGGGGAGAGTGGCGTGCTCACCAGGAATACTTCCATTCAGTTCTAACAGTTTTATTTATTTATTTATTTATTTATTTGTTTGTTTATTTAAATTGTTTTTGACTGAGAGAGATAGGGAGACAGAGAGAAGGGGGAGGGCCCAGAGCAGTCTCCACAGTTGCATATCATTGGATTTTCCACATAGTTTCATTCCACAGGTGAACGTGGGGCTGCACAGGCAGGAACTGGACCAGGGTCTCATCCCAGTGAGAACCAAACTGGGGGTACTCCTCAGTTTAGCATATGGGTCTGCACAGGCTGGGGCCGGGATTCGATCCTTGCTCCCCGGGGCTGCAAAGTGAGCGCCTAACCCACTGGGCCATCCCGGCTTCCCCTACAGTTTATTTTTAAGAGCAGTTAGCATTGGCCTAATGCAGTCGTGAGGCAAATTGGGATGATGCATCAGTCACAGCAATGACCTTGTCTCTATTTGTGTTTTGCATTGCAATAGCCCAGATGATGATGTATCCAAGTGCTAATGGCCAGATGCCCTAGTAATTGAAGTACTTATTTAAGTCAAGCCACACAATCCTATTCCTGTGCCACTTTATTTAACAGGAAGGGTTTAAAATGGAATGCCTTCCTTTGTCTAAACATGTACTATCGAAGTTCTTTATCTATCAGTAACAACAGAGAATGCAACTTAACAAACCTATTTCTTTTACCTCTATTTCTGTACGTCTTACATTCTCAATGTCATTGGGTACTATCCTTCCACTCCTAAGCAGTCATCTGGCCTTCCCTAACAGTTCTTTGATTTCATTGAGAACAGCCGTTTGTCAGATTTAGTTGGCATATGTGCTAATCATAGTTTAATTGGTCTCTCTTGGTCTGTGGTGGTACAGGTGCGATGCAAATAAAACATATATGTGCAGTGGAGGTGATTGGAATTACGGTCAACTGACAGGAGGCATCAACTTCTCAGTGCTTGAACAGACAGTTTATTGGATGAGACAGGACAATTACCACGAACGGCCTGTCAGAATGTGTAGAGCTCCCTACAGGCTTCGAGGCAGGTGTTTTGCCTTCAGTTTAATCGCTTTTATTTCTGGTTCCAGGCCACATGCAGCCCTTAGCACCAGTGGAAGCATTTACGCAGAAATGTGGGTCACCGGGATGCCCAGCCCAGTGGATCTGGACATTCTTTGCCAAATAAGCCACGAGCTTCCTGGAACGCAAGCTCGATTTCTCCAAGGGAATGGCACCCTGACTTGCAATCTTTTTTGGACTGTCTGTGTGTTTGGTTTAGTAGAATCATGGGAAATCAGAATGTTTTACATTAGCTCCCGGTGGACCCTCTAGAACCTATGCCATTCAAAACTCTCATTTGACACGTGAGGATAGGGGTAGGGGGTAAGAGTCTCAGAGAAGTTAAGTAATGGCGTAGCCACAGGAAGTCAGCTGCATAGTCGGGTGAGTTTTTAGGACTTTTTGGCTACAGTTGCGGTTCTGTACTTCCTTTTATTACATATCACCTGTCAGCTTCTGTTCATAGGAGGAATTAAAGCCTCTGTATCTTGTAGAGAGGGGTCAGAGAAGTAAAACAGACACCTCCAGGAGAAGTTGTGAATAATTGTTTTCTTCCTTAAGCCCTCTTTTCTCATCTGCTGGGAGTTTTGTATCTCATGGCTATCAAGATAGTTGTTATACCGGAGTGAAGCTTTTTCTTTCTCTTGGTGCTAAAGTTTGGGATCTGTGGCCATTGTACTATATAGCTAGGTTCTAATTCATATATTATGGTTGATCATCCAAGTTTTATTTTTTGGAAGCTAGGCATGCTAGCATCACTCACCCTATTTTAGAGACGCAGGAATTGGGCTGAAGGGATATCTTAGAATTTTCCTAAGGCCACCTAGGCAGGAAGGGCAGAGCTGGGCTTTGAAACTGCTACTGGCTTGCACCTGACCTGAGCTGTTGAGCTCATGATACATGGTCTGGCAGACTTCCTGAGTAGCTTAACTCACTCTCAGCCAGTAGATATGGCCTTGAGGGAATCTGCTTCAGAAGGTTGAGACATTTTCTTACTCTGAGATCGTCTCAAGCCATGTGTAGTCTGAACATTGTTTCATTGATCCAACTAGGATCAAATGTGGAGTTATAAAAATGTGCCGGGGCAGTGGGAAAAAAATCCCAAGGTCTGGCTGATGGTATAGTCTCCTTGAGAAACTTGTGTCAAGGAAATGAATGCTAAGTTATGTAAAAATGTCAGTTCATTCTTCTCTGAAAGTAACTTAACTCCTTTGATTTAGGGGGTAAAAATTGGTTCTGGCTACATTTTACGTATATATCACTTTCCTTATAGAAATATAGGCCTTGCTACTTGGGTCATTTCTGTCAAAGCTAAACAATTTCTAGGCTAGTAAAAAATTTGAGCATTACTGTTTTATGGACAAATTTATAAAACTGTCAGCTTTCTAGATGGTATTTTTTTTTAATTTGTGGATTTTTCTCAGAAAACCCTATAACTTGAAAAGCCATTTTTTTTTCATTTTAACAGTTTATTACACACCGTTTACCTTCATGATATCCCTGGCAGTTGTGTACAATTCATCCAGTTTCACTTATTCTCATTACAAAGAACAAAAGGAATAAAGGCAGTGGAATGACTTGTTAAGAAAAGCCAAGTTCTGGGAGAAATTGGCAGATGCCACTCAATTATTGGTTTAGGAAAAGCACTTCTAAATCCTTTTTTGGATGGCAGGAGAGAATGTGAAATTTCGGAGGTGTTCTGATCCAGATGGTTTGCTCCCTTACAAGTCTGTATTTTCTTCTTTTTTGGAGGAGGAAGACTGAAAAATGAAGAACTCAATTCTGTTAGCTTCATATTGAGCAATTACTCTAGTCCCGTCACATTGCTTATGTTTTTATGTACAGTTTTCATAATTACCAGTTAGCATATTTGCATATACAAACACACATTTCCACCTAGATAATAGTACAGCCAATTTCAAAGTCTGGGGTACATGTGCAAAGATCTATTGACCAAAGAGAGGTATTTAAGGCTGACAATGACCTTGACAGTGTTGTCCTCTCTGCTGGGAACTTGTTCAATGTCCAGGTGCATAATTCTCATATATCTTTAAAGTCTAGTCCATTTATTTTCGTCGTTTTTGTTTGTTTGTTTGTTTGTTTGTTTTTGTCTCTGTTTTCTTCTACAGTAATTATCTAATGAGTTCCATTTTCTTTGGTATAATTCTTTGCTCCTTGGTTGGCAGACATCCTTAGCAGCTAAAGAGGTATGTAACAGGACCCTTCACAGGGTGAATGGAGGAGGGCTGAGATGCTTGCCCCAAATCTGTCCATATCCTTTGACATAAGAACTTCAAATTATTAGTTTGAATTGGAGGGAGGAATATGCTGGCAACAGAGGCTACCAGGAGGAAGGGAGACAAAAATGATGAGGGTGTTGTTTTGTCTTTCTTTCTTTTTTATTTTTAAGATTTATTTTATTTTTTTTGACAGAGACAGAGAGAGAGAGAGAGAGAGAGAGAGAGAGAGAGAGAGAGAGAGAGAGAAGGGGGAGGGCTTAGAGCAGCCTCCATAGTTGACAGCATTAGTTTTTGGCATGGTTTTGTTCTACACAGGTGGACAGGGGACACAAAGAGTGGGAACTGGGCTGGGGGCCTCCCTCATGGGCACACCCCCTCGAGCCAGGGGCCAAACCGGGGGGAGGGGGTGGAAGAGAGAATGAGAACCAAACTGGGGGCCTCCTGCATGGGAAGCACATCCCTGTTCAGCATATGAGTCTGCACGGGCTGGGGCCGGGACTCGATCCTCAGTCCTCAGGGCTACAAAGTAAGTGCTTAACCCGCTGAGCCATCCCGGCTTTCCCTGCTTTGTCTTTCTTGTCTTGGACAATGGGATGGGGGCATTGGTTAACGTATTTTCTTTTTCCCTATGAGAGGCTTTACAGATTCTGTCCCCAAGCAGTGGTGTTTTAGGGCCTCAGTGTCACAACATGGCACAGAATGGGAGAGTGGGAAGCCTGTCAGCACTATTGGGGCGCCTCTGGGATGGGCATCTTGGAGGACTCTCTGGAGACAGTGTTCCCGCGTGGGCACTGCCACTTCCAGGAATGACATGGTCAGCATTGCTGGAGGGAAAACATGGCAGTTTTGGACGGGGACCATAGCTGGCAGATATACTGGTTCTTGGGCCTGCCCAAGGCAGTCCCTTGGGAGTAACAGTGACGGGGCGAACTTTTAAGACCCTTTAGAATGCTTGAAATCTAGGAGTGAAGTGAGTTGTTATTCCTATGAGGGAAGAGGTGATTCTATTTAAGTTACATGTTCATTTATAAAGTTTGAGGAGTGTCTAGAACTGTCAAGGGCTGGAATTTTCCTTTACTTTCAGGCTAAAAAGTCATGCTATGACAGTGTGTGGCTGCTGGCCCCAAACAGGAGACTCCTAGAAATAGAGGATTTTACTATTCATAGATTAGCAGGCAGCAGAAGCTTCAGATGTCACTGTCCTCCAAGTCCCTGGGGTAATGCAGGGGAGGCCCCAGGGAAATGCTGTGCACACAGTGGTGTTATATCATAGATGAGGAGCCCTCTGTGTAGGAGGCCTTAACCTTTTCCTTTTCTTTTTTAAAAGATCTATTTTTGTTTGACAGAAGGTAAGAGAGAGAGAAGGGAGGAGGTCCCAGAGCAGTCTCCAAAGTTGTTCATCATTGGTTGTGACATAGTTTCATTGTACACAGGTGGTTGTGGGGCCACACAGGGTGGGAACAAAACTGGGGGCTTCCTGCATGGGAGGCGAGAACCTTCGCCACCATCCTGAAGGTGACCACTTGCGCTGTAGTTTAGCATATGGGTTTATGTGGACAAGGGCCGGGATTTGATGCCCAGATCTTGTGGTTGCAAGGCCAGTGGTCAACCTGTTCAACTATCCCAGCATCCCTGAGACCTCAGAATTTTTAAGAGGCTGCTAGCAGACCCAACTTACCTTTGCCTTCGTGGGTGATGCTATCTTCTTACACTGGGCATGAGTCAATCTGCCCTCTGCCTCAGAGGCAGACCCTGTTTCTGTTGTCCAAGGCCCTTTGCGATTCAAACTTCCTTGACAAGAGAGTCTAGAAAAACCTGCCAGTGCTTCTGCTCAGAGGACTTGTAGGAATGTGAGAAATTCATGAGGAGTTATCCCCCAACAATATGGTCCAAAGACTCATAGTTATGTAATCATTGCAGGTAAGTAATATCTCAAATAAAAGGAGTAAGGCCAGTAGTGATAAAACAGGGCAAGTATTTGGGGGGCATGCTGGTTTGCTTGTTTGTTTGTTTGTTTTCTATGTTGTACTCAGTGAGGCCTCTTTCCTCCCATGCCCTGTAATGAGGGATACATTTTCTAGGGTTGTGTCTTTTCTCTTATGTTTTCTGCTCATCTGGCACAAATGCTTAGAATCTGCCCATAATGCTAATGGACTTCAGCATTAGGATGCAAAGGAAAGGCTTCAGATGAAATGTTCCAGTGTCCATTAAAGAGTAATGACAGGGACCAGGAGATAACTTATCATATCCTGTCATTGTGCAATATGCTGGATCCTGTCAGCAGATTAGCTAGGGAAGAATGAAATGTCCACGTATGAATGCGTGAGTGAATGAATGAGTGTGTGTGTGCGAGAAAGAGAGAGAGAGAGAGAGAGAGAGAGAGAGAGAGAGAGAGAGAGAGAGAGAGAGAGAGAGGAGGAGGAGGAAGGAGGGAGCAGGAGAGGTTTTGTGCTTTGACACCATCAGACAACTGTAGCTCACTTAAACACCATTTCAAAGCTCTTAAATTTGTCCTGTCATACTTTCGAAGACCTGCACATGATAACCCAAGCTTTTTGAGTGGTAATTATCTTTGGTAAACGTGGTATTGTAATTGTTTGAAAACAAAGTGGAAAGAGGAAAATAATATATATTTTATAGGAAGAGCCTCTTAGGCTCTTTTTTTTTTTTCTTTTTTGGAGCTAATCTGTTTGGAATTCTTTGGCTAAGGTGGAATAAATGTATTAGAAGAGAGGCTCTATGGAGCACAGTATGATGGCAACTTAATCTGACTGTGGCGGTATCTCACAGATCACTGTACCCAGTCAATACTCTATTATTGCAAGTTAAGTGGTTTGCTACAGTATTCCACACACAGGGTATTAGAAGCTGTGTTCCCTAATTTCCTAAGCAATAATGGCATAAGCAGTATGCATTTTTTATTATACAAACTAACAATCGCCTCCACCGAGGTAATGGTTTTTTATATACCCTGGGTACCCAGGAGATTCAGTCATAAATCAGAGCAAAATTAAACAGAACCCGTCCTACATTTTGGCAGAGTTAGGTTTTCTTTGCCAAGGCTGAAGTCATTCAGTTTTGCTGGGAAACCAACTTTGCTTTTTCTTCCTGGTGTTTTATTTTCATTTTATTTAAACGAATGTGTTGTTTCCTGATTAAAATTGATTCTAAGTAATTAGAACAACAGTCAGTCACAGCACGGGCCTGGGCAGCGTGCTTTGTGGCTCCCAGAGGCAGCTTTGTTCAGCCTCTCCGTGCTTGCCCGGTTTCAAGTGTTAACTGTGTCTGAGGCGCCCCTGGGCTATGAACTGCACAGCAAAGACTGCAGAGGGAAAGATCATTCCTGCTTTCAAACGGCTGCTGCGTGTCCAGGTCGGGGCCCCTGTGCAGGGCAGAACTTACTCGGAGAACTGCTTATCTACTCATTTTACAGTAAGTAGAAGCTAAGGAAAGACCATGCTCTCTCCCGAAGGGGAGACTTGGCTCGCATAGTTAGTTCCCCAGCCCAGGGAGATGGAGAAAGGGAGTCACTGAGAAGGGAGGTAGGTGTTTCATTCAGACCCAAGGTAGAATCATAGCTTCCCTGGGGCGATAGGAAGTTCAAAGTTCTCACAGTCAAATTTTACACGTCTGTCTCTAAGAGGCCCCTTTTTGGCTTTGCTTTGTTCATCTGCTACGTTTTTCTGTCTGCAGTGGGGCTTTGCCTGTGTCTTTAGGCATGTGCAGCCTCACAGGGTCCCAGGTTGTGCATACATTCTCATCTCTGTGACCTGTCCCCTCCACGAAGCCCGAGTCAGGCCCAGAGGCCTTCAGGAGCAGGGGGACATTTTAATTAATAGGGAGTAAGGGGACAGTGGCCATATGCAGAGTTTCTTTCTTGCTTACAAGCATTCAAATTAAATAATATTAATGGCAAGACAAATTGTAGGCAGTCTGTGTGCCGAACGTTGTCTTGAGGCCTCCAGTTTAAGATCCTTGGCCCAGTCTTTCTTAGACCCTGTCCCAAATTCAGGGGACACCTAGGAACAGGACAAGGGTGATGTGAGTGAGGCCTCAGGTGCAAAATTTAAGGTAATGCTTGAAAACATGAATAATCCAGGTAGTTAATACTTCAATGCAATATTAAAAAAAAAATGAATGCAAAAATTTTCATGATGAACCAATTGCACATTTTTAAATAAAGACAGGATCACTATTACGTTTCCTTTTGTCCCAGGCTCCAGTATCACTGAGACCAAGTGTCTTCCCACAGATCAGTCAGTTATAGGCTGGGGAATGAGTCCATCCATATGCTGTGGGTGTATGGGCCCGTTTTCAGCAGTAGGAATGTGGGTCAGACAGGCACACCCCCAAAAATATCTGCTCAAGGATGTTAAGTGTGTTACTTTCTTCTTGGATATGGTCCTGGTATTAGCTAGGCTGCCATAACAAAACACCACAGACTAAGTAGCTTAAACAACAGAAATGTATTTTTTCACTGTTTCAGAAGCTGGAAGTCTGAGATCAGGGTGCTATCAGTGAGGTTCTCGTCCTGGTCTACAGATCATGGCCTTCTTGCTGTGTCCTCCCATGGCCTTTCTTCTGTGCTTGCCTGTGGGGGTGAAGAGAGAGAGAAAAGGCTGGCTTTCTGGTGTCCTGTCTTATGCAAACACTAATCCTGTCATGAGGTCTCTAACCTCATGACCTGGTCTTACCCTGATTACTTTCAATTTCCAAATATCAACACATTCGGGGTTAGGGCATCCATATGTAAACTTTGAGGTGACATGAACATTGAGTCCATAACAGCTCCCACAGATTAGGGATGCACTCCAAATGTTCTAAGCTCCCCTTTAGTAGTCTTTCTTGGATTTATCATGTATAAATGCAACTGTACTTAGAAAAAAAATCAAGGTATCTTTTGACAGTTGTGTCAAAATATAAGCCCACTAAAGTAAGTTGAGATTTTGTCATTGGCTTCTAATTCCAAGGAAGTTGCCACAAGAGTACCTTTTGCAAAGCTGAATTAATCATCAGAAGAATGACTCAAAGATTTAACTAGAAAATGAAGCTGGGGTGTTTAACCAGTTCTGAACCCCCTGGGTCCTGACCCATAATTACTCTCCCCATCCATAAGAAGACAGAAACATTTAGCATACGTTTTTTCTTTCCCCTCGTCTAGAATCAATCAGAATATGTCACTTTGTGGTTTACTGTAGTCAATCAAAATGTTGTGCCTGGTTCCTCTAAATGTAAATCTCCTAAAGACATTTTTCAGAAAGAACTGTCAAATTATTAAGTGATAGGAATGTTGGAATAGAAAATAAATTCCTTTCGACATTTTATAGGGACTAAAGAAATTAGAGAATGCTTTTCTTTTTTTCATCTCCTCATGGGCTGTTTTGATTTTGATGTTCAAACACCATATTGGAAAACATTTTAACTTTGAATATCATTCTGCAAACACTTCGAGCCCTGACAATATCTGTCCTGGGCAGCCTCGTATCAAGCTGGCAAAATGGATCCAGGAAAAATAAGGAAATATTTGTTTTCAGAATGCTTTATATTCAATTCCCCAGCAGCAGCTCAAAAAAGATAGATACTCTTTTCTAAAAGGTTGCTGGTTTAGCACTTTCCAACTTATAAAGGTTGGAATTTCCCACTGGCTCCTTGGAGAGATTTGTATCAGTTATCTCAAGCTCACTTACTAGCGCATTTGTGTTTGAGATGAAGCGTGAGTCCCACTAGACAAGTGAGATTGTTCTTAAAAATTGGCCTCTTTCTCCCTCCCCCCATGTGTACTTACATCTAAAGTAGAGCTTTCTGAATGTTATTCTTCAGCTAGAGATGACATCCTATCTTAACACAACAGTGATAGCTGCCATTTCTCTTTGTGGCGAACAGAGCTGGAGATGCAGCAAGTAGGGCTATGAAGATGGGTGATTTTTCAATTCCTGAAATGAGGCCTTCACTTTAGTACCCCCTCCCCTTGTGTTGGTGTGGATGAAAGTGAGGATGAGGAAGGGGTAACATACAGAAAAGTATGTACCATGAAGGTTTATACAAAACACAGTCAAGTAACACTTGCCTAATCACAAAGTGATCTCAGTGTATCTACTGTATTTTGTTTTCACTTCTGCCAGGGCATCCATCATGATTTAATTTTTTCTCCCTGATGGTCACCCTTATTATAATTTTTAAAATTAAGAATTCTTTTTTAAGATCAGTTTAAGTTCACAGCGAAACTGGGGAGAAGGTACAGAGAGTTGCAATATAACCTTTGCCCCCAACACATGCACAGTCTCCCCATTGTAAACATGTTTGTTACAATGGATGAACCTACACAGACATGTCATAATCACTCAACATCCATAGCTCGCCTGAGGGTTCATTCTTAATAGTGTACCTTCTATGGGCTTGAACACATGTATGGTAACATGCATCCATCATTATGCTATAGAGTATCTTACGCCCCTAAAAACCTCCTGTGATTTGTCTATTCACCCCTTCTTTGCTCACCTCAACTCATGACAACCATTGATCTTTTTACTGATCCATAGTTTTGCCTTTGCCACAATGTCATAGAGTTGGAATCATATAAAATGTAGCCACTTCACTTGGCTTTTTTCGTTTAGCAATATGCACCTAAGGTTTCTCCATGTCTTGATAGCTCATTTCTTTCTGACACTGAATAATTTTGGCACTTATGCATAAAGCTATAGATATCCCTGTGGGTAAATACCAAGAAGTGTGACTGCTAGATCACATGGTGAGAGTATGTTTAGTTTTGTAAGAAATGACCAAACTGTTGTCCAAAGTAGCTGTACTAGTTTGCATTCCCACCAGCAATGAGTGGGAGTTTCTGTAACTCCATATCCTTGGCAGCATTTGGTGGTATCAGCATTCTGCACTTGGGCTGTTTTTATAAGTGTGTGGTAGGATGCCATTCTATGTTGTTTTGCTCTTAAGTCTTAGCTCCTCTACTAGCTTATATGCTTATTCCAGGCAGAGGTTACACGCATGTTTTTTTATCCTCAGCCACTCCTTGTATAATCATTGCATGTGAAGGTCACTGAGAAGTGTGCTCAGTGATTGAAGATGCTGAATATCTTTGAGTTGTTGAAAAGTCCAATTAGGGAAAGGGAAGAACTCTCATGTATTGAATATTTATGCCAAGCATAGATGTACATGCATTTTTCCTGGTAGTCCTCACAACAGTCCTGTGCAAAATACAAAGTTATCCCCATTTGCCCACAATGGAGAAACAGAGGTTTAAAATAGTAAGTTAATTACCCACTATCAGTAGGGTCAGCAGGACCTAGGATTCCAAAGTCTGTCTGGCCTGAAGCAGATTTCATTAGGCTGGGCTGCATCCATAATTAGAGCCAAGATCTCAGCCTCAGAATGCCCAGGGAGGCCAGCAAGACAGGGGAAGGAACTCGGAGATGGAGGGCTGGGCTGAAGAGAAGCCTTGGAAGACCTTGTCTAACGTGCCTGGTCTCTACTTAGCTCTAGCCAACTGTCAAAAAATAGTTTAAAAAATAGAATCCATAAATTTGGAATTCTTTTTGGCATTGCAAAGTCTCCCAAGTTTTATATATACATATTTTTTGAACTTTATTTTAGTATGTGTGTGTAATTAAAAAAAAAATTTTATTGTTAAATTTATTGGGGTGATATTGTTTGGTAACAATTAGACAGTTTCTGGATGTACAAGTCCACATCACATCACCTATGCATCGCATTATGTGCCCACCACCCAGAATCAGCTCCCCTTCCATCACCATATATC
>PVKE010014520.1:0-34800 GCA_004027555.1 Craseonycteris thonglongyai | reverse complement strand
AGTTGTGGGGGGAGGTGGGAGTGGGCACTAGATATAAGGTGATGGAAGGGGAACTGATACTGAGTGATGGGCACATAATACGATGCATGAATGATGTGATGTGGACTTGTACATCTGTAAACTGTCTAATTGTTACCAACCAATGTAACCTCATCAAATTTAACAATAAATTAAAAAAAAAAAAAGACAAAAAAAAAAAATTTCTAGGATATGAACTGCTTTTCATCACTTTCTCCTATACCACTCTATACCAAACTCTCAACCCCTCTTCCTTGGATTATTAAATGCCTTCTAGTTTCCCTGCTTGTACCCTTTGCTTTCTATAGTCTGCTCTCAATGTAGCAGTCAAAATTACCTTGCTAAAACATTAATATAAAGACAAGCCTCTCCTCAATATCTCTCAATTGCTTTCCTCCTCTCTGAGAGTAAAGCCAACACTCTTACATGATCTACATGGAATTATCTGATCTGTCATCCCTTCTGTTCTCCTCTCATCCACACTTCCACAGTCACACACCTGCTACCCGCCACCTGGCTCCTTTAGTTCCAGCATCACTGGCTTCCTTGTGTTTCCTATAACGTGTCAGGTATACTTCTGCCTCATACCCTTTGAGTTTGCTTTTGTCTCTGCTGGGAATGTTCTCACTTGGAAATCTGCATGGTTCTACTTTGTCATTTTTTTTTTCCATGCCTTCACTCAAATGTCATATTCACAAAGAGGTGTCCCTAGTGACTCCACAAAAGCTAAGCATGCCCCTCTTTCTTCCCCTTCTCTGCTTATTTTTTATTTGGATCACTTTTCATTGTTTAGCATACTCTTTTTAAGACTAAATTACCTTGTTTATTGTATGCTTCCTCACTAGAATGTAAGCTTCATGAAAGTAGGATCAGAAAAACTAATGATGTATCAAAGAGTGCTTGACAGAGCCATAGCTCAATATTTGTTCAATGAATGAAAGTTCCAGAGCAATGCAAGCTTTAACAAAAGGCTAAAATTGAGAAAATTATTTTCATAAGAATCAAAAACATTGACAAATATTCCAAGATCTCTATCAGCAAACAGTGTTATTCATTAATATTTCACCAAAATGTTTTTAAACATTTAAAATACATCACCTAAGTTATAAATAATGTAAGATATTATATTATTATTGTTAATTCTTAGGTGTTAAAACTGGGATTACAGGGAGAATTTTGAGGATATATAGCATGGAAAGTACAGCGTAGAAACATGTTTCGTGGGTGAGGTGGAAAGTGAAATCAGAGGATGACCCATGCCATCTCTGTGAATTCCACATCTACAGTGAGAGGCTGGATTCAGAGGGTTGGTGAGAGGTGGCAAATCATTACAGGGCTCAAAGACCTCCTGTACTTATACTTCCTTGAGACGGTAAAAAGAAATTCAATTCTTATCTGTTCTCTGCTCTTAACTATTACGTTGAAAATCATATGACAACATAAATCATCGCTCTCCTAACATTTCCAAATGATTCATCAATGAGGTAAGTATGAACTGCAAGCTTTAAGGAAATGTATCTTATACAATGAATGAAGTATAAGTGGAAAACATTATAGTTGTGTAATGTCCAAGCTAAATAATCCTAACCATAAAAAGACGAAGATAATAAAGTCAGTCTTTATAAATTGCATGATTGATTCATCCTGTCAACTTTAGATTGAATTTGTATTTTGTGTTAGACACTGTTGTTCTTCATTGTAGGGATGAAAGATTAATAAAAAATAATGCTCATTGAAGATCAAATTTTAATTGTAATCAGGAATACAGACAGGAAAATGAATAATTATTTTACTGTATAAAATATTATGATAGAGTTACACAACACTCTATGGAAGAAAATGAGAAGAAACATCCAATCACAAAGGCCTTTGTTTGTGGGATCCAGGATGCAGCTGTGAAGAGCATACAAGGTTTCGTACGTCTACGTAGGCTGATAAAAATATAAAATATAATAACAAATATGTAGAAGTATAACACTATACAATTTTTTAAAAGATTTACTTTATTGTTTGAGAGAAGATGAGAGAGTGAGAGAGAAGGTGGGAAGGCTCAGAACAGTCTCCATAAATGTACATCATTAGTGACGACAGTTTCATTCCACACAGATGGATGTGGGAATGCATAGAGCGGGAACTGAACTGGGGGCCTCCCACGTGGGAGGCGAGAACCTTAGCCACTGTGCCATCCCAGTGGTTACCAACTGTGCTGTAGTTCAGCATATAGGTTTGCACGGGCCAGGGCTGGGAATCAAACTCCCGACCTCGTGATTATGAGGCCAGTGCTCAACTGCTTAGCTATTTCAGCATTCCTACTATTTTTTTTAGATTTAGATTTATTGATTGATTGATTGATTTTATTGTTTTTGACAGAGAGAGAGAGAGAGAGAGAGAGAGAGAGAGAAGGGGGAGGACCCAGAGCAGTCTCCATAGTTGTACATTATTGGTTTTTCCACATAGTTTCATTCCACAGGTGGGCGCGGGGCTGCACAGGGCAGGAACTGGGCCGGGTTCTCACCCCAGTGAGAACTGAACTGGGGGCACTCCCCAGTTCAGCATATGGGTCCGCACGGGCTGGGGCCGGGATTCGATCCTCAGTCCCTGGGATTGCAAAGCGAGTGCTTAACCCACGGAGACATCCCGGCTTCCCCATTCCTACTATTTTTAATTAATCAAATTGATATCTGAATTTGTAGATGACTGTGTGTTTCAGCAGTTGAAAATGTGAATCTGAGCTTTAGGACAGAGCCTGTGACTAGAAAGCAGCATTTTTATATTATTGATTTGTAGGTGATTAAACTATAGAAACGAACCAGATTACCCAGAGTATAGAGCACGAGGAGGGTCTAATAATTATGCACATATGCATGTATATATATTTAAAGATAGATAAAGAAAGAAAAGTCTCTGACACAAATGGTGGGAAAATATCAAGGGAGTTACAGTAAGAGTCAAACCGGCAAACCCATTTTAAGTCTCATGAAAAGAAAATTTGAATAAAGAAATTCTTAATCCTTTCAAATACTTCATAGCATTGAAGGAAATGATTAAAATGAAACATGATTAACAAAAAAAAATATTGTGGATAGCTTTCTTGATGACTAGCCTTAAAGTTTTAAAATGGTTTTATTACTCTTTAGAATATTAGGCACCTTCATACCCACAAAAATAAATTCAGCAACTATAGGGAAAAAAATCTTTAAAAATATAGTTTCTGATGTGGTTTTTCCATTATGTCAGAAAACATATTACCTGGTTTTTATTAGTCCAATAAAAGCTATGGCTTTTTCAAAAATTCAGGTTTGTTGAAAGTCCACATGATTTCTGGATTTTCAAAATCTATCCTATAATACCATAAGGAGGGTATAGCATGGATCCAATTTTATGGTATCTATAAATTTTTTTTCAGGTCACTTGTTTCTTGCCCTCTTCTTTCCTAATATTTCCTATACAATTTTTCTGTGGTTTTTAAAACCCCACTGGCATATTGTTGTAGTACTCTATATTCATCTTTTTGTGAGCTCACATATTTTTAGATCAAATCACAGAGCCTAATAAAACACAGATAATGATGTTTTTGCCTATGAGGCGCATCCATTTCCTACCATGTTTAGGGTCCACACTATCGAGTAAAGGGAAGAGCTGGCACTAAGGAAGTGTGGGTCACTGGTTGGCGGCAAAATGATTACTGGCTAGAAGAAATGTGGATGAGCTGGTCTATGTCTAATCCTTTTGTGGCTTCCTGTGTGACACACTGTAATGAAAACATCACCACAAATTATAAGAATTGTCAAAATAGGCTACCAGATTTTTTTTTTCTCTCTAGAATTTGCTAACCAAAAATGTATGGTGTGTTGCATTACACTCATAGGCCTCTCTTGCTCAGTCTATGCACACAGGATCTGAGCAGTTAACAGATAAGATAGTTAAATCCTCTTTGAAGTCAATGGTTTGGGGTTTGGAGGACAACTGTTTCCTAAATTGGAAGATAGAAATAGATTGGAAGTCAAATTTCACTCCTGGAGCAAAAATCGTATTTTCTTTTGAATGTTAGCTATTTAGTTTGAGTATGAAAGAGAATCGTAACATTTATATACTTACCAATATTTTAAGGGATTTTTGGTTATATGATGTAACAGTTAAATATTATACATATAAACTTTTTTTCTAAAGCAATTCATTTAACTCCTTCAAGGAAATTTATATACTACTCATTTGCTTGGGCCATGTAATGTATATGAAAAGTTCTTTGGAATAGTAGAAGATTTAACCAATTCACTATTGAAAATACACCATTAGAGTACTAACAGACATAATGCTAAGTGCTTCTCAGTGGTTTTCTCATGTAATCCTCCCATGAGCTCGAGAGAAATATGCTATTTACCTCACATTTTACAGATGAGGTATCAAAGACAAGCGCACACAGGCAGCAAGGCTAACATCAAATTTCAAACCCAGAAAGTCTGACTCCAGAGCCGGGGCCCTTAGCCACTCACTTTATCTTTGCCCACTCAGTACACTTTCTCACGTGCTGCCATATATTTATTTCAGTTGAGCTTCTCAGTTCTTAGAGGCAGGCACATATACTGTAGATAACTATTACTATGTTGAAGATGAGGTTCACAGACAATTCAATAGCTTGACTGGGTCTCATAAAAAAAATCTGTGACACGGGACACCAGGATAGCTCAATAGGTTGAGTGCCTTGCAACCATGAGGTCTGGGGATTGAATCCCGGCCCAGGCCTGTGCAAACCCATATGCTGAACTGCAACACAACTGGTAACTGCACGGATGGCTTGGTGGCAAAGTTTCTTGCCTCCCATGTAGGAGGCTCCTAATTCAGTTCCCAGCCTACATCTACCTGTGTGGAATGAAACTATGTCACAACTAATGACATACAACTATGGAAGCTGCTCTAGGCCCTCCCTCCTCCTCTTTGTCTCTTTTACCTTCTCTCAAACAATAAAAAGAAAATCTTAAAAAATAAATCTGTGACAGACTGGACTAAAATCCAGGTTTCTTAATTCCACCTTTGGCTTGTTATCTGATGATCATCTTATTTATTTCATAGAAACTAGAATTTTTCCTGGGAAAAAATAATGAAATGTTCTAATGTAGTATGCATGTGCTTAAAAATACCATTAACATTTCTCTTAATGATAACAGAATATGAAAGCAAATGAACTTTTCTTTGATGCATTAATTCAATAGGTAGTTGCTAGGCAGTCTTGATGTGCCAAAAATAAAATTGTGGAAGTATTTGGTTCGTAAGTAGTAGCGGAGGTCATCAGAGAAGAACGGGCTCCTCTAGGGAGAAGTATTGTGAAAGTATTATGTCATGGTCAGCAAGGAAATGAACCCCTCAAAATGATTTTGATGCATAAGATTAAGAGTTTGAAATAGGGAGCTGAGATGGCTCAAGGGGTTGAGTGCTCGCTTTGCAGCCCTGGGGTCCAAGGATCCAATCCCAGCCCCAGCCCATGTGGACCCATATGCTGAACTGGGGTGTGCCCCCAGTTCAATTCTTGCTGGGGTGAGCAGGAGGCCCCTGGCCTGGTTCCCGCCCTGTGTAGCCCGCGCATACCTGTGGAGTGAAACTATATAGAAAACTAATGATGTGCAACTATGGAGACTGCTCTGGGCTCCCCCACTCCCCTTTCTCTCTGTCTCTCTCTTTCTGTCAAAAAAACAATAAAAATAAATCTTAAAAAAAAAGATTTTGAAGTAGTTCAAGACAATTACACTATTTTAAATGGCTCTCGTGGTCATTCCCCACAAACCTAATAATCCAAGTCATTTAAACACATACTTAATGCATGTTATTATGTCTACAGCACTACTAGGCAGATGGGGCGACTGACACTGAGCCCCAGCTTCACAAGGACGGTCTTTTTACATAAGGAATAGGCAATATGGCAATAGTGTTAGTATGAGTTAGAATGTGAGAAGTGGGATAAGAAAAGTGAAAAATACAATGGGGTTTAAAGAAGGGTGAGAGCACATCTGCTTGCGGGAAATCCAGAAAATTTTGTAGGGAAACATATTTTAGGATGGGTAGGGTTTCAACAAAAGAGAGCAGAGTCGGGTAAGGGTAGTGGGGGAGTTTCAACAAAGTGACTTTCAATCTTCAAGTTGAGAAAAAGAAAGTTTACATTTTACCTTAATTTCTTAAAATTACACCTATTTTTCTCAGTCCTCTGCAAATAATAGAAACATAAAGTATACTATAATTAAATCTAAAACTTTTATTGGTAAGGCTTTGCTTTCAAGGAAGTTAAAGAATTGTGTGATCAAGAAAATCTGATTATGTCCTTTGTAGTGATTGGGAAAAAAAAAAAATAGAGTGCTTAAGTATTTGGCCTTTCAAAAGCTATGGAAAAGTTAAAAATAGAGTTAGTACCATCTTTGGAGTTCCTTCTACTTCTTCACATTGTAGTATAAAATGACAGAGATTATAAAAGCTTAATTCTGGAATTGAAAAGTGAATATAAATGAAATGAGTAGAAAAAAAGCTTTATAATATACTTGCAATTGACAACCTTTTGTAACATTTTCATCTTAAATATGGTTTACAAAGGTGCTCTGCTTTTCAGAAACATCCAAAAACTATTTTTCACCGATAAAATTCTCTCAGCTCATGGTGATAGAATGCCCGAGACTTATTGGAGCATATCAAATACATTTAACTTATCAAATGAATGAAACAACCAGAAGGTTGTTATGCTGACCACACCTATATAACAAAACATGTGTGGGAACTCCCCGTGGACCTATTGGATTGCAGTGGTAACAGACGGTGAACTCAGACCTTAGCTAACAGTCTAAGATTCTCCCTTCTTTCAGGGCACAAAGCATCATTTTCCTGAAATTCTTACCCAATAGTGTTTAAATTATTAGGAGTTAGTTATGTTTTAGCTAATATAGGCACCATGATGGTTCAGAATAAAAGAGATTAAGGAATGGGGAATTTGCAGTGAGTAAATTTGAATTTGAGAATGGCCAAATATTTTTATATAATAATGTCAGGCTAATTTAGGTGAAGCTTGAAGCTGTTTTTGTGGATTTAAATTTTAGAAGAATGAAATTTTCTTCTAAGTGAAAATATTGTTCTAGTCACATGATTTAAGTACCTTCTAACTTGATTTTCTACTAATTTGATAACAGAAATTTAGTCTAATCTCAGAAATAACTATTTAATCCATGATAAACAGAACACTTGGGAAGTCCTATGTTTAAAGGAGACAAGTACATTATTTTAAGAGTTTAAGAAAATTATTTACTAACAAGTGCTGGAGAGGCTGTGGAAAAAAAGGAACCCTCACACAGTGCCAGTGGGAATGCAACTTGTTACAACCACTGTGAATTACCATGTGACCCAGAATCCCTCTTCCGGTTATGTGCCCCCAAATTGGAAAATCTTAGTCAGCAAAGATGTATGTACCCCAATGTCCATAGCAATACCGTTCACAGTGGCCAAATCATGAAAACAACAAAAGTGTCCTTTGACATATGACTAAATAAAGAAGTTGTGGTAAATTTACACAATGGAATATTACTCAGTGATAAGAAAAAGATGAAATTCTCCCATTTGTGACAATATGGATGGACCATGAGATCATCATGTTAAACAAAGTAAGTCAGACTGAAAAAAAATCAAGAACCATATGATTTCACTTACATGTGGAATATAAAACTGAAAGTAACGAAGAAACAAAAACTCATGGTCACCACGGTCAGTAGTATAGTGGTCGTATGAGGGTAAGGGAGAAGGGGGTGGGGGAAGAGGGCAGGGGAATCAAATATATGGTGATGAAAAAGAACTGACTCTGGGTCGTGAGAGCATAATGCAATACATAGACAATGTAATATAAAACTGTACACCTGGAACCTATGTAATTTTTATCAACCAATGTCACCCCAATAAATTTAACAATTAAAAATATAAACAAACAAAAGAACACCCATATATATACTTTATACAAATTCACCAATTAAAATAAAAGAAAATTATTTAAAAAGAATTTGGGGGTATTGCTTTTCTATTCCCATATTCAGTCCATTTGCCTTTATTTAAACATAGACTTTATTTTTTAGAGCAATTTTAGGATCATAGAAAAACTGAGCACTATATAGAATCCCTATATATGCCTATCCCCACACATGCACAACCTCCTCCACTGTGGACCTTCTGCATTAGAGTTGTACATTTGTTACAACCAAAGCACCTACAGACAGACACATCATTATTATCTGAAGTCCATAGTTTACATTAGGTTTTTACCTTGGCGTTGCATAATCTATGGGTTTGGAAAAATGTATAATGACATGTATCCGTCACTTTAGTATCACACAGAATACTTCTACAGACCCTAAAATCCTGTTTTCTGCCTAGTCACCCTTCCTAACTCCAATCAACCACTGATCTTTTTACTATATCCATAGTTTTGCCTTTTCTAGCACATCAGATAGTTGGCATCTTACAATATGTGGCCTTTTAAGACTGGCTTCTTTTGCTTAAGAAGTGATATGGATTTAGGTTTTTCCTCATCTTTTCATGGCATCATAGCTCATTTCTATTCAGTGCTGAGAAATATGTTCGAAAGTCTGGATGTATCACAATTTCTTAACCCACTAACCTACTCAAGAACACCTTGATTGCTTCCAACTGCCTTTCCCCTCTCCTTTTGAGCCCTCTCTTCCATTTTAAGTAAAGATTCCTTTGCAAATACACTCACCGCAAATGTACTGGTGCTAAGATTTAAGGGTTCTCCAGCATTTTTTCCCCTCCAAAACACAGATTCGTAGGTTCCAACATCCAGAAGTTATTCTACATGCATGACTGGGTCACAGGGATCTATCTGCCTTTTGCGCAAGATCCTACCAGGTGTTCTAATGCAGATGCACTTGGAGAAATTTTGGCATACAAGGAGCTTAATACTAATAAATCAAGTGCTAGGACACTAAAACAATAAGTAAATATAAGCAGTAAAAGCTGTGCTAAATACCATTTAAAAAAAATTCAAGAACTCATCAATTAAAAATGCAAAGAATCAAATCAAATAGCAGTAATACTTTTGAGAGGCTACTACTTCTAAGATTCTCTGTCAGAAACTAATGGACACATAAAGCTGTAGAGGCTTTATGTAGACCCAGAAGATTGTAACCAGGCTCATGAGAAGGCACTGAGAGTGGGATTAGTATTTACTGACATGACTTGACCATAAGTTTTCTTATTTGGTACTGTTTATTTCCCCAAATTTATGTTTTCAGAGTGAATGCATTGTTAATGTGCCTAAAATGGAAATTAATTTTTTTACATAATTTGTTTCCAAATGCTGGTACTTTCTAAGAAATAATCTATTTAAAAGTAAACGTTGATAGAACGTAAGGTAGAACTCATTTCACTACTCCACAGGTTCATTTGGTGATTGCTAAATGTTTCCTGATTTCGTTTTGTTTTGTGTTTTCTTATTAAAATTTCACTCTGCCTATGCCCAAGGTGTCTGGTAATGGGCCTCTATCCTTGCGATCCATACAGGGTTAGCCAATATGTCTTTCCAACCTAAAACAGGATCTGATTCTTTACCAAGATAGTACTCATAAAAAGCTTTTTCCATTTAGCAGCATATTGCCCTTTCTTTGAAAATTCATGAGAGATATTAAGAAAAATAAGGTAGAGCCAAACCTTTTATGTACCAAACTGAACAGGATGCACATTCTCCATTTTAAAATCTTAAGATCTTTAGTATTTTTTAAGGAATTAAAAACTATATATAGTTCCACCTAATAATTAAACCTATTTTGGTAATAGCTTAATTTTATTATTAGCTTTTCAAGAACAACATGAAGAAAGCATTTCTTTTCTTTTTCTTTTCTTTTTTTTTAATGAACTGTCTCTGGAAAGCAACTGTCAGCTATCAATTCTATCACAATTCGGATCTCTTTATGGGTAAAATCCAACATTAGTTCACTACTCCCTCATCTCCTGGACTAATATGTTGTGAATGTAAAACCTTGTTTTATTCATTTAAAAACTGTTTATTGCAAGCCCACCTTGGGCATGGTATTGTTCTAGGCACTTAATGCAAATGAAGAAATTCCAGATTCTATCATTCAGTTCTAACAACTTTTTCTATTAAGCATATTTACAGGACTGAATCATTCACACGGTTACATAAAAATTTATACAATGTGCTATTGTTGGAAGGAGAAAATAAAGGCTTCCCCTCATCTCACCCCATTTGTATTCAATTTCTTAGGGTTAACCATTTTCCAAATATTCAAAGATATACTTCTGGATAGTTTTTTATGTATGCACAAAAATATAAATATAAAAATATTTGCACAAACTATTTATAAATAAAATGGAATAATAAAAGTATTAGTTAGCCATATGCTTTTAAATTTTAGTAAATATAAAATATTTGTGCATGCTAGTCTTCTCATTCTTGTTATCAGTTCGTATCCTATTACTAGACATAACACTTTTCCTATTTACAACTACAGTATAGTAGGTGCAGTTATGCATACAATCTTATACTGTTTTGCTAATATTTATATATGATAAATTCTAAAAAATATCTTAGCCTTAGAACTGCTAGGTCAAAAACAAATACATTTAAAAGATTTAATAGCTACTATCAAATTATATTTATGTTAGTTTTCTAATGTTGTATAACAAATTGCCACAAATTTAGTGGCTTAAACAATACACATTTACTTTCTCAGTTCAAGGACCAAGGGTCCAGGCATGGTTTAGTTAGGTCCTCTGCTTAGGGTCTTACAAGGCTGCAATCAAGGTATCAGGTCTCATCTGAGGCTCAGGAACTCTTCCAAGCTTTCCTACTTGTTGGCAGAATTCATTTCCTTGCACCTCTTGCTAGCTTGCTTCTGCAAGACCATAAAGAGAGATGCCCTATTTCTTCTGACTCTGACCTCTAGATCTTCTCTTAAAGGGCACATTTGAGATCATGCCCACCGAAGGTAATATTGTTTTTAAACATTTTTTACTTTCAATTATAGTTGATATTCAATATTATTTTATGTTAGTTACAGGTGTGCAGTGTAGTGGTTAGACATGTATATAATTTATGAAGTGATTCCCCCAATTAGTCTGGTACTAGAGTTATTACAATATTACTATATTAACTATATTGCCCATGGTTTAACTTTATATACACATGAATATTTTCAACTACCTTCACCTTTTTCACCCAGCTCCCCAATTCTCCCCATCTGGTGATTATCAGTTTGTTCTCTGTCACTGAGTCTGTTCCCGTTTTTTTTCTTTATTTTATTCTTTCAATTCCACAGATACATGAGAGCATATAATATTTGTCTTTCTCTGTCTGGCTTATTTAACTTAGCATATTACCCTCCAGGTCCATTTATGTTGTCACATACAGTAAGATGTCATTTTTTTAATGACCAACTAATATTCCATTGTATATATGTACCGTATCTTCTTTATCCAATTGTCGATTGATGGACACTTAGGTTGCCTCCATACCTTGGATACTGTAAATAATGCTTCAACAAACATAGGTGTGCATATATCTTTTTAAATTACTGTTTTGGGATAACATCATTTTAATTAACTTAAAGTTGACTGATTAATTATACCTGTAAGTCCTCTCACTTTTGCCATCTCATGAAATATAATCACAAGAATGACATCCCATAATTTTTGCCACATTCTCTTGATTAGAAACAAGTTACAGGTCCCATTCACACTAACCGTGAGGGGAGCATACAAAGGCATGGGTCACTGAAGGTCATTTTAGAATTCCTTGTACCACAGTATTATTCTAATAGTGTTACAATAACCTATATTTTCACTGGACTTTTTAGGAAGGACTTTATCAGTCAGGGTAGAGTCAGGAAAACAGTGGTCATGTTATGAATTTTATAAATAAAATTTAAGTACAGTACTTGGATTAGAAGCTTCTACAATTATTGGAAGAGCTAGGGAAGGAGATCCAGATAGCTGTCAGCAATGATTCCTGGCTGTAGCAATAACATGAGTAGTTCATTAGAACTTGACAGTAAATTGCTAAAATTTTTAAGAATCTTCAGGAAGCTCTGACTCATAACCTTAGTCAGCAATAGAAAAATGTGTGGGTCTCCAGACTCATCAAAATCTCACATCTGCGTACTCATCTGGCTACAACAACTTCTGGAGAACGATGGTTCTTACCTCCCTTGGCTACCCCAATCTGGCATAAGTGTGTCTCCTTAGCGTGGTACCTGGACCACGCAATGAAAGGGATTTGAAGAAAAGCAATTCCTGGCTTCTGTTCTTTGATGCAAGGCGCTTTAAGAGGGGAATAGTGATGCTTAGCTAACAACAGGCAATCTAGTATTGATTCTCCACATCCATTTCAACTCTAAAATGAGCAAATGTTGCCATTCCACGATGTGTGAAAAATGGCGTGCGGTTAGTTTTAACTTGCGTTTCCTTGATCATCAGTAAGGTGGATCCTCAAATTGTTCTAATATTTTATCCAATCTGAGCAGTGTATATGTTATCTCTTGGAAGACACTAATGCAAACTTAGGTTGCTGAAACCTACTCCTACATACAGTACTCATGTTCTCATGCTCCCCCAATTAAACCACTGATTTAAAAGAAAAAGAAACATATCCAATTCTGGAAATCCATCTTTATCTTTCATTTTTCAAGGTTTTGTTAAAACTACTCTATCCTAGCGAAACATGCTTAAATATTAAAACAACCCAAAGATCAAATGGCACAGGGACATCTAGTAAGTGAAATAGGATAATTAAAGGGAATACAACATTTTCTATTACTATACTAGTATCAAACTTAGAAGATATCAATGTTAATTGTTATATTTTACATTTAAGAGCTAAGTTGAATTTCTTCCTTTTGACTTTGTATCTAGTGCTAAGCTTTTATTTCTAGACACAATAAGTGGGTAACACACACATACACAAATGATTTATAGCTAGATGTCTACAACATCAGTAACTCAAAGGCTAAAAATGGGGCGTAGTGGCAATTGTTGCTATTTTAAAAAATCATTATGCTTAATTTCTACATGTTGTTTAGTTAAACTTGGAAAGCATGCAGTGATATTTTATGTGACTTTTTGTTATATATATATATATACATATACATGTCAAAAACAATAAAAATATTTTTAAATGAGCGATATATATATACATATATATATGTATGTGTGTGTATATATATATATATATCGCTCATTTAAAAAAAATTTTATTGTTTTTGACAGAGAGAGAGAGAGAGAGAGAGACAGAGACAGAGACAGAGAGAGAACTGAACTGGGGGAACTCCCCAGCTCAGCACATGGGTCCGCACAGGCCAGGACCGAGATTCGATCGTTGGTCCCTGGCGCTGCAAGGTGAGCGCTCAACCCACTGAGCCATCCCGGCTTCCCCTATCGCTCATTTTAGCTATTACATTTATATGTTGTACACTATAAGGTTTTGCTTTTTTAAGAATGTCTATTATTCAATTTTTAATTTCATCAACAGAAAACTAGTTGAACAGCAAATAAATTGCATTTATTGGCAAGCCAGGATATGATTATTTTTCATTTTGTTTACTACTGAATGCATTCTATGTACTCTACAAAAATACTACCTCAATCACTATCAATTAAACAACAATTCAATCCATTATATCAATAAAATGTAATAATATTTTTTAGAATGCTCCTGAGCCATTGGTTGGGTAAAGCATGAAACTGCTAATTGTAGTAAAAATCAAACACCTGAAGTTCAGTGGCTAAAAACAATAGATGTGATATCTTACTTATGGAACAGTCTGATGTAGGTGTTTCCATCTGTAGGCAGCTTTCCTCTATTGTGTGGTGATTTAGGGATCTATATTTCTATTATCTAGTGGATTCTCCTAGGACATGAGGGATGACCTCTGCATCCAGCTTGAAGTGGCAAAATCCTTAGTAAAATCTTTCAATTAATTGGATTGCCCCTAGAGAAGATCAGACTAAGAGTATGACACCCAGAACAAACATTCAGGTGGATAAAATGGCTCATGGGAAAAAGCAGATTAAAGATTTGATTTAGTTTTCCATAAGAAAGTCTGCAGTCTTAAGAAGTGCCCCTTATATTGAAAGAGAAATATAGGCTGTCTTACGTACACGGGCATGCAGGCACACAAGTGTGTGTCTGTATTGTAAAGGGAGCATATGATGGTGGTTGTGGTGATGTTGAGAAAGCAAAAAACAGCAACAACTACAAACTTAAAGGAGATATGAGATCATGCGTCGAAATAAACTGTGATCGTATTATCAGAAAGACCTACCATACTTTTGGGGGATAAAACCATATTGCTAAAGCATCTATGAACTTGGACTAAAGACCTGTAATTGCTCAAGATTTAAAACAAGTCTTGGGATTCCATTCTTTTCATGTGCTGATGACAGAAATCTGTGCAGACCCAATGGGGCTTATTCTAATAATTACTTTGGTTGTGGCCAAAGAAGAAACCGAAAAGAAAAAGTAATCTCTTTAACAGTGGCGCCAGGAAGATCTTCCTAAGGTGTGGAATTTGGGTCTAATTAAGAAATATCCCCATACTCTTGGCTGGATTTCAGACTTGCTGCAGGCCAGTGGGTTCTGCATTTTTCTCAACCATCCTATTTCCAATAGGCATTTTACTGTGGTTACTGTTCCATCACTGTGCATGGAGTGGCTGTAGGACAGATGGATTCACATTTGAAAGTGATTTAGAGATGACTCCAAATCTCTTACAGATAATGGACTTTGATGAAGATGCCAAGAGGATGGGCCTTCCGGCTTTCTCCCATGAGGAGGGCTTGAATGGGATCCATGTGTGGAAAGAAGGGAGCAAAGGAATGCATGGTGCTCAGAAAGGCAGACTGTGGCAAATATTTTAATGCTCACCCAATGTTCCATCTGCTCCCCCACATTTCCCAGCCTGAGTCCCTGACTGCATAACAGAGTACCTAGCAGAGTGCCAATGTGGTAGGTGTGGGGGTGGAGCATGAAGGGTAAAGCATGGAATTGGGAGAAAGACAAAAATTAGAATAGCTAGATATACTTAGGATACATTTTGCTTATTTTAAGTTATCTGGGAATGATAGAGTCCATCATCCCTTTGGTAGAAATAGTAGTAGCTGACATTTATCGAACACTTACATATGCCTGCCACTACATTAAGTCATTTAGTCGTCAAAATTGCCCTATGAGTTGGTACTAATATTATTCATGTTTCATAAATGAAGATATTGACATAAGGTGAAGTTATACAGCTTTTAAGTGGTAAAAGGCTAGTAAGTGGTAAAGATGATATAAGTGACCTCAAGCAGATTTATAAACAGAGCAGAAGGCAAAGTTAGAAAAGGTTCACGAACCAAGGTTATAGTACTAGAACGCTCTGTTGTTATAATAGTTGGTGTGTTTTACAGAAGAGGCAAAGTGAAGGGTGAGAAGCACCAAGACTGGTTATTTCTAACTTTACACTGTAGAAATGTCTAACTAGTTGTTTGAGGGGAGAATTTCATGATAAAGTTTTACTTAGAGCTATTTCTTCCCCCTCCCCCTTTCTTTCTTTTGTAGTTCATTCACCAACCTATGTGGAATATGTTTAACTGAAATAACTAACAGATATTTTATAAATCAATTTCAAATTTCAAATACTAGTTTAACACTAAAGGTAGAATCATATTTTAAATTGCACTCAAGATCATTGTATATTTAAAGATATGTAATTCTTTGAAACAGTCTCTTTAAAGTTTACCTAAATATAACATTCTAAAGGGAAAGAAAAAACCTAACAAAATATACGGTAGTAGTATACACTGAACTGTTGGTGTTTGGTGATTTTTTTTTTCACTTTAAATTGAGTTGAATATATCATTCTTCAAACTGATTTGCTCTTATTGCTATTGAACTATTGATAGCTTCAAAAATAATGAGGTGTTATTGTTGCTACATTTTGTTACATGAACCATCAACTTTGAATGTCATAGATAATACTTTCCTTTTCACCAGGCACTATTAATTGGCTGTCAGAACCTATTTTTATTGAAATAGTAATTATTCTTATTGCTACGGATTCTTTTCTTTTTTAAATTCTAATGTTCATATAACTAGAGATTTAAAAAGTAAAAAGAGAAAAGTAAACACACTGTAATAAGACTGTGGTCATGTTATACTTTTTCTGATCCTTTCCGTTAAAAACATATGTGGGTAAGCCAGGATGGCTCAGTGGGTTAAGTGCTCACTTTGTAGCCCTGGGGACCAAGGATCAAATCCTGGCCCCGGCCCGTGTGGGCCCATATGCTAAACTGGGGAGTGCCCCCAGTTCGGTTCTCACCAGGGTGAGACTCCAGCCCAGTGCCTGCCCTGTGCGGCCCTGCGCCCACCTGTGGAACAAAACTATGTGAAAAAAACCAACAATGTGCAACTATGGACTGTTCTGGCATCACCCCTTCTCTCTATCTCTGTCTCTGTATCTCTCTCTCTCTGTCAAAAACAATAAAAAAAATCTTTAAAAAACATATGCATAGTTTATGCTGCTGCTACAATATTAATTTTCTTATTTTCTCAAAAGAGGATACACACATTGAAAAGAGACCTAACCTAAAAAGTGACAGCTTAAGATAGATATTTGACCTTGAAGTAATCTTCTGTTAAAGCACCTTAAACTTCATAAGAAGAGATGTCCCATATACCAGACACAGATTTTCTTGTAATGGACAAAATTTCTTTTTATCTTTTAAGCTATCATAAGTAGTTGCCCACTATAAGATTTAAGGTCAGAACTCACAGTGCCAATTAAAAATAACACCTATTTTAGTTAAAACAAATACCTCTTGTTTGACCTAAACCTCAGAAATGACCTAATTGATGTGACCTAATACGTATACCATGTCCTATGGAGCAATCTCATTTTATGGTGTTTTTTCTACAGTTCTCATCACTTGTTGCACAAGGGTCGACTTGTGTAATATCAGTAATGTTTCAAAACCTAAGCAACAATGTAATGAACTCAGAGAAGGCTGCACTGGCATATAAAGTGCTGAATAAGCACAATCCAATTAACACGGGAATTGTTTGTGATTCATATCAGTATAGTACTTCAAAAGAAAATTACGTGCATCATTATTTTGCATTTTATTCCCTGGGATAAATCTCACAATATTAATGAACATCCAAGAAATGTCTTAAAATTCTAAAGTGTAAATAAAATGTTTTATTGCTTTTCTGCATATAAATTTTGTTGTATATACCTATAGAAGTTGTGGATCTAATGGGTGAAGGACTTGTTAAAAAAAGAATTCCAGAGGTGTATTTTGAACCTGAAATTACAGTTGGTGTCAGGTGATTGATAACTTTTATAAAAAATATTAAGTTAAACATTATCTGACTATGCAGATAATTTAAAATATCAATAATGTATTTTCAAGTTTCCTATGATCTTTAAACAATCACATAAAATAAATACTGAGAAAAAAGTTTGTCTTTTTTTTTTTGCTTATTAACTGTAAAGCTTGTTAAAAACAATAGTGCTCTTTTAAAACATATTGGATATATAATCATTTTTAATTTTTAATATTTTAAATACTTCAAAAGAAATAATTTAGGGAAACTGGATGAACAAAAGATCACAATATATTTCATTTATGTAATCTAGAAAAAATAAGAAACTATAATATGAATCTGTCCAAGTAACTATACCAGGTAGATTGTAAACTTTAGCTGTAAACGTATATAGTTTTTTAAGATTTATTTTTATTGTTTTTGACAGAGAGAGATACAGAGACAGAGACAGAGAGAAGGGGGAAGGCCCAGAACAGTCTCCGTAGTTGCACATCATTGGTTTTTCCACATAGTTTGATTCCACAGGTGGGCACGGGGCTGACAGGGCAGGAACTGGGCTGGGGCCTCACTCCAGTGAGAAGTGAACTGGTGGCACTCCCCAGTTCAGCATATGGGTCTGCACGGGCCGGGGCCGGGATTCAATCCTCAGTCCCCGGGGCTGCAAAGTGAGTGCTTAACCCACTGAGCCACCCTGGCTTCCCCTGTAAACATATTTTTAAAAATGAATTAAAGGAAAAGCTAAAAGGAATGAAAGGTTATAGTAGAGATAGTCTGGGGCCAGTAATTGCTTGAGTGATCAGCACCAAAAATAATAAGACAGAGAAAAAGATTTATTCGTAGTGTCTAAAATACTAAAAAGGTATTTGGTGACACACAGAATTGTGAGGAGGTTATTACTCATTTTATAAACATATTTTAAAATATATGTGTTTTGATCACACAGACATATATATCTAAAGTGATGCTGTAATCTTTTCAATGTCTGCCTTTACTTCTTGAGAATAAGCTTAGCTCAGAGGGGCTGACTTTCCCAAAGAGTCAGGTTTCCAAGGCATGTAGCTTACTCCTGCCTACACTATTAGGGAATGATTACAAAGAACACTGATTAGAATGTGTACTTTGGCAGAATTTATAGACAATTCTGTATTTCTGGTGGCATTACAAGGAACGAAAGTGCTATTCACCTGTGAAGCACAGAGAGTATAACAATGCTAATAGGTTGGAAACTATTATAGGAGGAGAGTTTGTGCAGAGTTGTGCTGTAAATGGATGAGAGATTCAGAAAGCTGTTTATAAATGGAGCTAGGTCTTAATCTCTTTGTCATACAAGGAGAATAACTTTTCAAAAATGGACACCTGCTTAATCTCCTCCCTCCTCAGGAAGCTTCTGGCAGCAGCACAACTATATGACTGAGTGTGGCCATGTGGTTGTGGGTTTGGCTATACTTCCCAGCACATACTGCTCTCTGCAGAAGTCCATGCAGTCGTATGGTTGTTCCTGGGTGGCCATCTGTGGCCACGCAGCATTGAGTCAGTAGTCACAGAGTACCTCAGATGTTATGCTAGAGAACTGGCAGAGTCCGTCCCCATTTATGTACTCTGGGGTCAATGTGGAGAGCTGCCTAGCAGAGACAAGTGTTACCCTGAGCACAGGTGCCGTAGTCATCGGCCTATGTGGTGAGATCTAAGGCGAGATAAGTGCTCACAAGCATCCAGCTTGCTTCAAAAGTGCTGTGAAGAGTAAGAAGGAATAAATATGGTTTCTAAGTTTGCTGATGTGAAAAGGCAAACTATGCTGGCTGATTTCAGGGCAGTCAGGAATGTTCACTGACACAATATATCTCCCTTTTCTGACTGTCCTTGTTCCTAAAATTGCACCAATCAAGTATTCATTTTTTGGGAGTAAGTCTTTGTCTTTTCTAGGAATAATCTTTGGAAATCTATAACGGTAATGAAGAATACTCTTTTTATATTGTTACTTTTTTATTTTTAGGAAACAAAGGAACTTGAAGGAAAGACAGTTTGAGACGGTGAAGATGGAAGAATTTATGGTGCCATATGTTTCCATTCATTTATTCAGTCACTCATTCATGAAATTCTGGGTTTTGTGAAGAAAATACAGAGATTACGGCTGTTGCTTACCTCAAATTCTTACCACATAGAGGCGGCATTAACAAAAGTATTTGAATAACAGTTCATGACTCTAAAAATTCTTTCTTTGTGTAAGTCAATTTACATTTTTTCCCATCCTGCAACTGAAAATATACTGATTGATAAAATTAGCATAACATTTTGTAAATGCAGCACTTGAATCCATTAGAAGCCATTAGCAATGAAGGGTTCAGATTTGCTAAAATTTACCAGGAGAGGGGTTGGTCCAGAGCACAGGGGAATCAGGTTGTTTTAATAACAAGGACATAGTAGTGGAAATATCTGTAGATCATGGGCTCATAGTCAGAACATGTAGAGCCTAGTATGAAACATGTAGGGCCCTGGATAGACACCACAATGTAAATGTCATGAAAGCGCCAACTTCATCTTGCATATCATTGTATTCCCATCAGCAAACACAATCTATGGCTCTGAATGGGAAGTCAGCACATTGCTGATGAATGAACATATGAGGACACAATGCTGTGGGAGTCATTGAGAAGTTATTTACTTCATCAGGCTAGATCTGACTACTCTGGTTATTGTGAGGAAGTGAAGCCACATTTAATCTCTGAACAATGGAGCAACTTCATAGCTCTATCCCTTTAGATTGAGTGAGTCAGACCAGGGAAGCTGTAGGGCACAATGGTTGAAGTACACGCTTTAATTAAGGTCAAGCAGAGTATCTGAATCTAGGCATTATAATTACTTGCTCTATGATCTCAGGCAATCTAATTTAATTTTCCCGAGCCTTAATTTTCTCAACCGTAAAACTGGCAGTATAGTATCTCATGTGTTATTATGGAAATTAAGTGTGATAATGCACACAAAATCTTAGCACAATGTTTAGCACATAGGAAGGGCTGCTATCATATTTTTCTTTTTATCACTATTCATGTCATAATAATATTATTATTATTTGAAGATTTATTTTATTGTTTTTGACAAAAACAGAGACAGAGAGAAGGGGAAGGGCCCAGAGCAGTCTCCATAGTTGTATGTCATCAGTTTTCGAAATGGTTTCATTCCCCACATGTAGGCAGGTGGGGGCTGAACAGGGTGGGAACTGGGCTGGGGGCTGCCTGCATGGGAGGCATGCCCCCTTGAGCCAGGGGCCACATCAGGGGGTGAGAACCAAACTGGGGGCCTCCCACATGGGAAGTACACCTCCGTTCAGCATATGGGTCCACATAGTCCTGGGCTGGGATTTGATCCTCTGTTCCCGGGGCTGCAAAGCAAGCGCTTAACCTGCTGAGCCATCCTGGCTTCCTCCATCATAATTATTATTACAATGAGCTAGAACCGCATACTGCAAAAAGATCTAGACATTACTAAAACACATTTGCTGTATTCTTAGTCCTTTAAAAATATCTTAAACTATATTTTTAATCTTGGGCACCTCAGATCTCCTGGGTACTCTTTTCTGTAAAATATACTTGTGGCGAAATGAGGTTACTATAAAAACACTTGTTAAATCGTAAAGCATAATAATAATGCAAGACTATATTATTTTCTCCCACTTTTAATTGTTTTGTGATTTGTGATTTTGTTATTTTTTATTTGCCTCACCTGACCTTGGCTCTCAAACCAAACTGCTCCTAAGAAACACCAGGGAACCTCAAAAATGTAGTCTCGTGGGCCTCACCCCGAGAGATTTTGATCCAGTAGGTCGGTGGTGGGGTGGGTGAGGATGAAGCAGCATTTAAAAAAAAAAGCCTTTTCTGCTGATGCCAATGCAGGTGACCTGCAGACATCCTTTGAGAAGTACTGCTCTGTGAAGTGTAACTAATTTGAAGACTGCCATGACCACTTTGGAATTTTAGATCTTGCCGGGTCCTGAAGCAGCGGTTGGTGAGGGCTACTACGAGAGCTGTGGCCCACTGTGCATCGTCATTTCTATTTGTAGCTGAGTGGAGTTGGCAGTGTGCACAGGTTGGCAGCGGCTTGCAACACACTCCTTGTCAAAGCACATACTGTTTCTGCAGCTGGCGTCTATTCCCGATACATCCCAATTATAACAGTATTACTGAGTCTTGTGACAGTCACACATTTCCTCACCTTCGGGGACTGGGCCGAGTAGGTTTACTGTGGCATGGGTGCCTAGCTCTCTCCTTTTCTTACATTTCTCATTGTTTAGAAATCGTGCTGGTTTTAACTTGACACTGAATGTTGCTGTTCCTAACGGGGGCTGTTTCGAGCCCAGACCAGGTCAGAGATTATGTACAAGCTGCAGGTTGTGGTGAATCTATCTGCTGGAAAACATTTGCTTTTGAAGTATTTCTACTATTAAAGTTGTCACTATTATGAAGATCATGCTTTTGTCCTCCTTTGCTGGGCTTTTCTGCCTCAGCATACCATTCTTACCTCTGGATGGACAGGGCTGGTTCTCTATAATTTGATAGAACTACACAGCACATTTCCCTCTACCAGTATAATGGGGAGTTTTTACTCCTGCATAGTTGTTTTCCTCTTCAGGAAAGTAAAGGGGCCTAATATGACAGATGTACTATTGTAGGAAATATACCATTGATATATGATACATACTCAAAATGCCTGTACTTAGTAACTCAACTTCTCCTTTGAGATTAGTGTTGTATTTAAAAGTTACTTGGTATCACATGGAAAAAAAGATTGCTAATGGTCAAGTCTGGAGTAACAGGCTGGATATAATCAATACAAATATAAGAAAGGACTGGCAAATGTAAATATTGACAATAAATGCAGTAGTAGCCACCTCAGTAATACAAGGAATCTAAAGATATATTTAAGTCTGTATTAGAATTTCTCTCAAAAAAAAAAAATTAGTACAGTCCTAGGATATAAGAAAATACAGAATTCAAGAAACAAATTAACATATCTGTATTTGAGTGTTATGTCTTCCATATCTTAATGGAAACAGAAGTATGGAAGAGAAAGACATGGTCATGGATTTTATAAGGGCAGAAATCCAACCTTATGCGTTCAAGTTCTAAGAATGCTGTTCAAAATTATTTAGCAGTAAAAGAGACAGGTGAGATCTGATTTCAATTTAGTAATGGCCTTCAAAAATTGGATGTAAGAAATGAATAAGGTGATTAAGTTTGCTCCCCCGACCCCATTCAGTTTTAGCAAGAGCAAGGGGAAATGTGCCTAAATACAAAGTGTGACAGATTTACATCTGAAGTTGATGGTTCTAGAACAACAATTCCTAAAGGATAGAATTAGGAGATAACTTTAAAAGAAAACACAACCTATATTGTTTATTAGGATGGTTTTCGAGTGGCTGCAGCCAATGTTGGAAAGGTCACAGTGCTTTCTAAGGCTCCTAAACCCTAGAATTCTATGATTAGGCCTAGTTGTAGCTTGGTACCCAGGAGGGACCGACAATTGCAGTGAGAGAAGTTCACGAAATTGCCTCAAACTCAAAGGTTAAAAGAAATGACAGGGCGGCTTTCAGTTTAACTCGGAGCAGATAAGCTAGAGCTGTAGGAAGATTGGTGACATGTACTGATCTGAGGTAAATTTGCTGTTGGAGAAGTGCCACACAGGCTGGGAAAAAGTGTCATGGCTGAAAATATCAATTAGGGCAATCACAAAGCAAAACTTGGTAAGATAATTCTCTTCCTAATTTTTATGCATGATGATGATGAACAGTCATTTCCAGGCTGTACTGATTTTCTTTGTTTGTTTAAAATGTTGATAAATTTACCTTTTCTTCAAAGTTAATTTTTTTCTTTCTTTCTTTTTAAGACATTTTATTTTTTTGAGAGAAGGAGAGAGAGACAGAAAGAGAGAAAGAGAAAGAGAGAGAAGTGGGGAGGGCTCACAGCAGTCTCCCTAGGCCCTACATTACTAGTTGTGACATAGTTTCATTCCACACAGGTGGATGTGGAGCTGTTCTGGGTGGGAGTCAAACTGAGGGCCTCATGGCTGCAAGGCAAGTGAAATGCTCAACCTGCTGGGCTATCCTGGCATCTCCAAAGTTAATTTTTTAAAAATTGGGATAATGTACACATAGCATGAAATTTACAATTTTAACCATTTTTAAGTGTACTGTTCAGTGGTATTAAGTACATTCACATCGTTGTGCAACCATCATCGTTGTACATCCCTAGAATGTTTTCATTATCCTAAACTGAAAATCACCATACCCATTAAATAATAATTCCCCACCTCTCCTCCCAGTAAATTTACTTTTATAATTAATCAGATTCAGAAACTCTGGATTAGTATGTGCATAATAGTTTTGTGAAAAAGATAAATTTAATTATGGTTAGCTTATCTTAGGAAAAAATTGTGACACATTTATTCCCAGCTGCATGACATTGTCATTAATACTTACAAGTTCTGGAGGAAGCATGATCTATTACATTAAACACACACACACACACAAAACTTTCAAACAGGGAGCGTTTGAACCTAAGGGGGTGATTCTCTTCACTGCCCCAATTTATACACATCTGTATATTCAGGTTGTGGTTGGAAATACTTTCTCATCTACAAGTATATACTGTTACTAGGCTGTGGTTATGATATAAGCCAACCATCACAATCATTGGCTCATAAGTAACAAAAAAGATGATTAATTTTATATTAAAAAAGCACGTCTGTAGACTACCATGCCTTCCAAGCTATTATGTTTGGGTTTCTAATGACCATAGTTTAGTAACAGATTAAAAAATATTAGCAACTGTGATGAAGCATAGTTAACAATCTATATTCAACTTTACATTATTTTAGCTGTGGTAAAATGTTTGTTGTTTATTTTTGTAAAAGTGCTAGTGCTTTTCTTATCTATGTCCATTAGCTAAAAAATCAAAACAAACCTGGCTGCATTAACATATACGGTTGTCTGTAGGATGTGCATAAAAATGAACTGAAAAAATGGAAAGGACATTTAACATTCTAAGTAAAGTACTTTTTCAGGTAAGGTCTATGTTGATTTGTTATTTCTTAAAATTATCTTTTCTTGCTGAGGTGTAATGTTTTCCCTTTCCTTATTGTTCTGTTTTTTCACCATGTGATGCTTAGGTTGGAGCTATTTTTATTTACACTTTTTGCATTTTATATCTTGAAAAATTCTCAACTATTCTCTCTTTAAATATAGTTTATCTTCCATTTGCATTTGGTGGACCATATCTTGTGGTGCTGCATTCTGTGCAGACTGATTAGTTTTACCTTCTAATTGATTGAATTTCTCTTTGTTAGTGTTAGTTCAGAGATTTTTTATTTATTTATTGTTTTTGACAGAGAGAGAGATACAGAGACAGAGAGAGAACTGAACTGGGGGCAATCCCCAGTTCAGCACATGGGTCCGCACAGGCCGGGGCCAGGATTCGATCCTCGGTCCCCGGGGCTGCAGAGTGAGCGCTTAACCCACTGAGCCATCCCGGCTTCCCCAGAGATTTTAAAGAAATCAATAAATACTTTTGTCTTAAATTTCTAATTGGTTCTGTTTCTTCTTTATCTGTTATTGATGTGTTTATGTCTTTTGTGGTTTCATCTTTTTCACTTTTTAAAGGTGAAACTATTTTTATAAGGAACTAAACAACTTTTTGTTATGGTAAATAAAAATTTTTTTAAATTTCATTTTATTGGTTAGTGAATAATTGAACTATTGATTTTGTTGTTCTTTGTCTTAGTGTTAATCTCTGAGGGCTTTGGAATAATTCTTCCTAAATTTAGCATGAATGTGTTGTCCTACCAGCCTCGTACTCTTCCCCTCTCCCCAGACTCATTAGAACCTGCCCTCTAGTTTTGGAGTGATTTTCCCTGTCTTGAGATCCTCACCCAGACCACAACACTGAGCTGGGGAACAGCACACTTAACATCCTGCCTAAGAAAAGTTCTTTGATCTTCTACCTTTGATGGGTCACAGTTTTATATAAGGGTGGCCTCGGGCAATGAAGAGCTTTGTCACTTGCCAGCAGCCCAGTTTAATGATGCCTCTCATTGCTTCTCTCCATGAATCTGTGCAGGCCCAGATTCATCCTCTACTACTTTTAAACCTATTTCGGTGTGTGTGTGTGTGTATATATATATATATATATATATATATATATATAGAGAGAGAGAGAGAGAGAGAGAGAGAGAGAGAGAGAGTCTGGTTGTATCTAATTACTATTATTTTTAAAATTATTACTGTCTTTGGAGTGGAGGAAATAATTCATGGTTGAATTGACAGTTCAACAAGCCTACAAGGCTGAGGACTATAGGGTAGACTACCAAATGATGCTAAAATCGGTTCATGAACTTAATAAATCAACTAGTCTCTTTGAACTCAACATTAAATAACTTTTTTGTGTATACTCTAGCTTGAAACTTGGGAGATGGATCAGCTGACTTAGAGCAAATCACCTCCAATTATTCAATAATTATTTCAGTGAAAAAGGGAAGAGAGACATGGCTGATATGTGGACATCTGGCCTCGAATAGCAAGATGATTCATAATGATTCATCTAGAATCTTTGTATTTTGATATTTGTATATTTTATATAAAAGCAATTTTTGTCTTTAATGACTTGAATAATGATCTCAAATATTCTCAGAAAAACAAGTGTAAGTTAAAGAAAAATGCTTGGAAGTTTACATGATGATAAGGGTGAAACACAGAAACAGCTATAATATTTGAGGGTTTCTTTTTCTCCACAGCCTCTCCAACACTTGTTATTCCTTGTCTTGTTGATTATAGTTATTCTAACAGGTGTGAGGTGGTATCTCATTGTGATTTTAATTTGCATCTCCCTAATTGGTAGTGATGTTGAGCATTTTTTCATGTATATGTTGGTTGTTTGTATGTCTTCATGGCAGAAGTGTTTTTTCAGGTCTTCTGCCCATTTTTCAATTGGATCATTTGTTTTTTTGTTGTTGAGTTGTATGAGTTCTTTACATATTTTAGATATTAGTCCCTTATCAGAGGCATTGTTTGCATATATTTTCTCCCATTCAGTTGGTTTTCTTTTTACTTTGTTGATGGTTTCTTTTGCTGTGCAGAAGCTTTTTAGTTTTGGTGGCCAAGTTGTGGAAACAACCTAAGTGTCCTTTGATAGATGACTGGATAAGAAATTGTGGTACATTTACACAATGGGATACTAGTCAGCAATAGGTAAAGATGAAATATAGCCATTTGTGATGACATGGATTGACCCTAAGCCAAATAAATCAGACTGAAAAAAATCAAGAAACATATAGGTGGAATATAAAACTGAAAGTAACAAAGAAACAAAAACTCATGGCACAGTCAATAATATAGTGGTTACCTGAGGTAAAGGGGGAACTGGGTGGGAGAATAGGGGAGAGGGTGGCATCAAATATATGGTGATGGAAAGAGAACTGACTCTGGGTGGTGAGCACATAATGCAATACATGGAAGATGTAATGTAGAATTGTACACCTGGTACCTATGTAATTTTTACCAACAAATGTCACCTCAGTAAATTTAACAATTAAGCAAATAATAAAGGAAGGCCCCTCAACATTAAAAAAAAATAGAAAAGTAATAGCTACAATAATCTATGACATTAATACTTCAAGAAAAACTGAAAGTATTCAGTTTGAAATTTCAAGTTGGTCTATGTCCTAATCCTTAGCTTTGCAAAATTTTCTTAGGTGTACTTACTTTCTAATGAGTTGACACATGTCAACAATGAACTAGGAGCTTCTTGTGAGATTCAAAAATGGTTGCATTTGCTTGAAATACTGAACATGAGTTATTTACAAAAGATTTAACAATAATTACATTGGAATAAGAGTAATAAAGGTATAAAGACCATACTCATTACCTAAATTTAAGAGTGATGTTTTGTGGAGATACCAGGATAATTAAAATAAAAATATTCCCACATAACTTTCTGAATGATATAGAAATCTTTAACAACGGCAAAAGGTTGTTACCCCATTTTTAAATTAAATGTCCAGTTAAATGTCAGCAAATTTGATGAAATGAAACTGGGAAAGGCTTGGCCCTTAATTTTTTGTTTTTGCTTTTTAAGTCCTTAAAGGCTCAGTTTTGCTAAGATAAGATTCACCCAAATCTTATCTGAATGACAGTGTGTGTGTGTGTGTGTGTGTGTGTGTGTGTGTGTAGCAGAAGACAAGTGAAGGTGATAGTGCTACTCAGTTGATCTGCACATAAATTATATCTGTTCTGGGAGTGGACAGAAAAATTGGGGTTATGTAAATGTGTCTCTTTCTGTCCTTGAAGAAGAGGGTAGGCAACTAAAAAAGAAGTATTTATATGTAATGCTGGCAGAGAAACTCTAAGGGTACTTTATAACTCTTCCAGGCATAATGACCAATTTTTATAAACAGATTGACCTGAAAAATTCTCTGCCATTGTCCTGCCATTCAGCTGACCCTCAGTATAACTATGTAAGACAGTTTAGCCTAGGTTCTATGCAATACCTTTTCAGAAATTAAAAAAAAAAGGTTGATAATTATCCATTGATAACATTTATGGACATAATTTATAAAAGCAATGACCAGTTGTTTATTTTCAAGTGTAAGTAGAAAAACTACTGAATATTTCTTTGGCAATCTCTATGGCCCAAATGACATGTTATTCAAAGAATATAATCTGTTTTTTTGAGAATTCATTAAGATGTTCACAAAAGCCAGGGGCCATGTATAAACAGGGTTTGGAATGCCCCATCTTTTCTAGTAGGAGGTAACTACAGCTTTCTCATCTGCTCTCTTTTATGTTTGGACTGGAAATATTCACTTATGTTTTCATCATTATTTTTTGTGCACTTCCACAAAGTTTTGTTTTCTGGTACAAGAATATTGATATTTTATGTTATTGACTATGTCAAGTACAATGGAGTCATGAAAGTGTAAATAAAAATAACAATCAAATTAAGTGGGCCAAACTTCTTGTATGCTTCTAAAAGAATTTGAGAATTTGGCAAGCAGGGATGGTGGATGGGTTCTTCAATAAATATTGAACTTATTTTACTCATCTAAGGCAAGGAGGCGATAAGGATCTCTCTAATTAACAATATATTAATAATAATATTCACTAAAAACTTCAGTTCAAAATCCTCTGCCTAGTATATCTACGTTCCTCTCTGTATTTTCTATCTTTCTTTTTATATATAGGATACTGAAATCTGGCTAGGAACACCAAAATCTTAGTTATACTTCTCTAAATATATTTGGTCCACTGAACAGTATGAAGAATGGTTAAAACAATAAAAATGTTTACAACAACACAATTAAATTTCTAGTTTGCCAACAGATTGTACTGTACTCAAATGCTAATAGATTTTAAATTCCTAATCATTCTAGTCTAAATATTATTCCATATAGATTATAGAATATGATAAATATTCTTAGTCTCCTGATCTGAAATTTGTATCAAAACTATAAAAATATAATTTTGTTTCTTTCTTTAAAAAGTTAATTAAAAGTATGTAACACATTCAAAAATAAATCAAAATCATTATCAATGAACCTACCATACAACTTAAGAAAATCATACATTACTTATACAATTAAAGCTAAAACATATCCCCTCTGATTCTACTCACCTCCACTTCTGTCCTGAATTTGATATTTGAGGAAACATGTCTCCTAAATTTGATATTTAAAGTTTCAGTGCACTTCTTATAATTTTACATCATAAATATGATTAAGTTTTATGTCTATGGTACTAAACTGAATGCATACTTCTACCTACTGCTTTTATCACTTGTTATAAATATTTGATAATCATTCATGCTGATAATAAATCCTCTTTATTCATTTTTTGTGCATTTGATAAATGTTCCATCATTCATTTATCTCTTCTCCTACATAAACTATTTTAATATTTTCAGTATCACAAACAATGCTTCCATAAGCAGTCTTATATTAGTACCCTTCTATCATTCACAGAAATTTCTCAAAGATATATAACTAAAAGTGGAAATTCTAGGTAATAAAATGTTCTATCTTCAACTTCATTATAAATTGCCAAATTGTTTTTAAAATCAATTGTACCAATTTAAATCCTTGTTAGCTGTGAATAACAGTTACCACTTTTATATATCCTTTCCAACTCTTAATAATGTCACATTATTTTTTTATTAATATTATTAGTGTGAAATGTTATTTCGTCAGTGTTATAAGTGGTAATTTCCATATTCCATAAAAGAATGAGCCAATATTTAACGTAATGATTGACTGATTACCATACTTCCTCTTCTTTGAATTGTTTAGCTCATAATTTATGCTTACTTTGTGATATTTATCTTTGCCTTATTAATTTGTAAATTAAAAAAAATTTATGAATACTAATCATTTGTCATTATATATGTTACCTATACCTTCTCCTGCTTCATGTCTAATGGATGCCTTTAATACTTTTTTAAGTGATCCTTTTTTAGTGGAAAAACAAGTATAAGTGTATACACACATTTTCATGTGAGTGCATACATACTCACCCACATACATACAAGGGGGACTCAAAAACACTGAAATTTATTTATAAAAAATTGTGTATTTGGGGAAAGCTGGGATGGTTCAGCGGGTTAAGCGCTTGCTTTGAAGCCCCAAGGACCGAGGATCGAATCCTGGCCCCAGCCTGTGTGGACCCACATGCTGAACTGGGGTGTGCTTCCCGAATGCAGTGAGGCCCCCAGTTCAGTTAAAAAAAAAATTGTGTATTTGTTCTAACATGTTTAAACTTCACTCACCTTCAAATTAGTCTGCATTTGTTGCAGGATACCAATCAGGATGCTTTTTTCATTGCTCAAAACAGTTTTTGAACTCGTTGATTTTCATGCTTTTCAGTGTTTCTGCCGTTTTGTTTGTTTTGTTTGTTTCACCTCTGCTACATCAGCAAAACATTTCCCTTTTAGGATTTTTTGCATCCAGGTAAATGACAAAAAATTGCTCGGGGTGAGATCAGGTGAAAAGGGAGGGTGGGGTAGGAGATCATGTCAGTTTCAGTCAAAAATTGCTGAATACTCAGTGTTGTGTGGGCAGGTGTGTTGTCATGCTGCACATTGTGTAAATTTCCCATCATGAAAGGTACAAATGCATTGAAAGGGTCTCCAAAATATAATTCACAGAAGCGAAATGCAGCCTCTCACAACAACGCCAGCTGGTATACTGATGTATATGGTTTTCTACCTAGAACACTCATCTAGAGGGGGAAGGGTACTACAAGGGACCCTCCCTCCAGAAGATAATTCCAGGGTTTTTTTTGGTCCCCCTAGTATGCATGAATGTGCATACATGTGCACATGCACACACACACAGTCACAAACTTGTGATGATATATACCAAGATAATATCTCTAGGTGCTGGAATAAAGAATGTTTTTTTCTTTTAAAATCTTATCTAGGACTCCCAGTTTCCAATCTAGTATGTAAGGACCTTGGAAGTTGCCGTTCCATCCTAACAGCTATCAAGCCAAACAAACAGAAAAATCAACTCTTCTCAGAGCCACAAGAACTATGAGGTCACAGGAAAAACTGTTACCCCCAAACTGGAAAGACAGACAAGGCAAATTAAAAGAATCACTACCCACTACAGCGGAGATTTTTTAGGAGCCTGTACCGGAGAAGAAAACCTAAACTGTAATTGATGAATTGCTGTGGGTGCAGAGTGAGCAATTCTAAGAGGTAAAACCTCTAGGGGGACCCAGTCATGGTAGTGCCCACCTACCTTTGTGAGTTTTACCATGTTCTCACAGTGAATATTGGAGAGAAAGCCTCTTCTGAACTCAGCAGGGGAAGGGGAAAAGAAACCATTTTGAAACTAGCAAAGCATTCTGTTCTTCTTAACAAGGTCTGTCCTTGGTGAAATTATTTCAGTTCCTAAAAACCTGCTGGGGTTTTATCAGGGCCCCACCTAAGAGGTGGAAAAACTGAGAAGTGTGTGTGAAGTTCACAGTCCAGAGGGAAAGGCTAACTAAAAGGCTGAAATCTAGTCACAAGGCTAAAGAACACAGCCCCTCCCCCATACCTTACCACAACATTGCTAAAAGCTATTTATAGCAGTTACCCTATACATCATGTCTGGCTATCAAGAAAAAAGTGACAAGACAAACCAAAAGGCAAAAAACATAGTTTAAAGTGACAGAGCAAGCATCAGAACCAGACTCAGACATGGCAGATGTTGGAATAATCAGACCTGGAATTTAAAATAACTGTAATCAACATGCTAAGGGTTCTAATGGATAAAGTAGGCAGCACACAAGAACAGATGGGCAAATACAAGCAAAAAGACGAAAATACTAAAACTGTGTCCCCTGTGAAATTATCCTTCAAAAGTGAAGAACTAAAGACTTTCTCAGACAAAGATTGAGGAAATTTGTTGCCAGTAGAGCCATCTTCCAAGAAATGTTAAAAGAAGTTCTTTAGAGAGAAGGAAAATGATATAATTCAGAATCTCAGATCTACATAAAGGAGTGAAGTGTACTGGAGAAGGAATAAGTGAACAGGGAGTGGAAGAGCCCAAAGCAAACTAGATGGAATATGCCTCTTGTAAATTGCAACCATAAATCTTTCAGTGATGGCTGTAAGAATTCACAGAACCTATAAATATGTGTATTTTTTGTGGCTGAGGACATTGTTAGAGCAAATAATCTAAAATTTTTTTTTAATTGTTTTTGAAAGAGAGAGAGAGAGAGAGAGAGAGAGAGAGAGAGAGAGAGAGAGAGACAGAGAGAGACAGAGAGAGAGAGAGAGAGAGAACTGAACTGGGGGAGCTCCCAGTTCAGCATATGGTTCCGCACGGGCCGGGGCCGGGATTCGATCCTCAGTCCCCGGCACTGCAAAGTGAGCACTTAACCCACTGAGCCATCCTGGCTTCCCCACACAAATTTTTTTTTGCATTTATGTAATCTTTCTGTGTTGTGTACCTCAAATCCATTGCTGTAAAGGCTGGAAAATTAGGATAGAGTGGTTGAAGATCTTGTAGTGTGGAGATGCAGCTTTTCCAGACAATATTCTCATTGTCTCAGATTGCAACAACTTCCATTGCTTGCCAATATTTTCTGTGTTGAAGCAGAGCATGAAAAAAAAAAAGAAAAAAAAAAGTGGTCAATCTGCAGTTACTAAACCTGGTTATCCAAAAAGAGTAGCAGATCCAGATTTTCTATCTTGAATTATTTAAAAAAAACTTTAAAACAAGAAAAATAAATAAAAGGTAGACAGATTGGTAAGGAAGAAATTAAACTTTTTATTCACAGATGACAGATCATTTATCTAGAAAAGAAAACTACAAACAAATGACAAAAAAAATTCCAGGAGCTAATAAGTGACAGCAACAAGGTTAATATAAAAAGTCAATTGCTTTGCTCTATACCCACAATGAACAAGAGAAAAATTTGAAATGAAAAACACAATATCATTTACAATAGCCCCCAAAACAGATGGAGCAATAATACTCTGATATAGGTCTAACAAAACAGTCACAAGATTTTTAAAAGGAAAACTACCAATCTCCAACAAAAGGTATCAAATAACTGAATAAATGTAGAGCTAGCTATTTCATATTTATGGAAAGGATAGGAAGACTCAATATCATCAAGATGTCAGTTCTTCCCAACATGATCTATAGATTCTATGTAATCCCATTCAAAATCCCAGCAAGTTATTTTGTGAGTATCGAGAACCTGATTCTAAAATTCATATAGTGAAGCATAAATTGGAGGACTGATACTTCCTGACTTCTAGAGTTATTATAAAGTTACAGTAATCAAGACAATGTGGTACTAGCACTTTTCAGATTGGCTTCTTTCACTGAGTAATAGGGATTTAAGTTTTTTCCATGTTTTATTACCTCATTTCTTTTCAGCAATTAAATAACAATCCATTGTCTGGATGTACCATAGTAATTTATTCATTCATCTACTAAAAGACACGTCGATTGCTTCTACATTTTAGCAATTATGAATAAAGCTGCTATAAACATCTGTGTGTAGATTTTGTATGGACATGTTGTTAATGCCCTTGGGCAAATGTAACCCTTTAGCTTTTAATTTTTCTTGTTGTATTTCCCTGGTTATAACCTATAAGCATAAGGTTGAATTAGTCATAGTGGATAGTCTCCCCCCTTATTTTACTAATATATAATTGATTTATTACATTTTTTATAAGTTTAAGGCATACAGTGTAACGATTTATGTATATATTGCAAAAGGACTGCCACAATAAGTTAACATACCCATCATCTCACATATTTATAGTTTTTAAGATCTACTCTCAGCGATATAATATATTCATCATAATGTACATATCCTCAGAACTTATTCATTTTATAACTGGAAGTTTTTACCTTTAAACCACCTGTACCTATTTTCCCATTTTCTACCCCTTGCCTAGATATACCACATCTGTTCTCTGCTCCTGAGTTTTTTGTTTTTTGTTTTTTTTCCAAGTTCCATGTAACTTTATGAGGTCTGTCTGGAAAAAATCCAGCCATTGTCAATATAACAAGAACAGTTACATGGCTGGATACTTTCTGGAAAGCCCTCATATAATGGTAAGTGAAATCATATAGTATTTGTCTTTCTCTGTGTGACTTACTTCATTTAACATAATACCTTCAGGTTTCATCCAAGTTGTCAATTGGCAAGATTTCCTCCTTTTTATAATTGAGTAATATTCCATAGGTGTGTGTGTGTGTGTGTGTGTGTGTGTGCATATTACATTTTCTTTATCCATTTGTCTTTGATGGACACTTAAGTTGTTTTGTCTTGGCTATTGCAATGTCTTATTCCATGTCTTGGATATTGCAAATAATACTGCAATAAAGATGGGGTCCAGATATTTTTTTGAGAGAATGATTTCATTTCCTTTTAATGTATATCCAGGAGTATAATTGCTGGGTCATATATTTTTAATTTTTTTTAAAGAACAATTTTATTGTTTCTGACAGAGATAGAGAGACAGAAGTGGGGGGGGGGCGGGGGCAGAGCAGTTTCCATAGTTGTACGTCATCAGATTTCGACATGGTTTTGTTTCACACAGGTGGGTGGGGGATATGCAGAGTGGGAACTGGGCTGGGGGCCTCCCACATGGGAGGCATGGCCTCTCGAGCCAGGGACTAAACTGGAGAGTGACAACTGAACTGAGGGCCTCCTGCATGGGAAGCACACCTCAATTCAGCATATGGGTCCACACGGGCCAGGAACGGTATTTGATCCTCGCTCCCTGGGATTGCAAAGAGAGAGCTTAACCCTCTGAGCCATCCGGCTTTCCCTATTTTTAAGTTTTTGATGAACTTCCATACTGTTTTCATGTTGGCTATACTGATTACATTTACACTAACAATGTGTGAAGCTTCCCTTTTCTCCACGTCCTCCC
>PVKE010014519.1:0-34820 GCA_004027555.1 Craseonycteris thonglongyai | reverse complement strand
ATGGTTATGTAGTGACACGAAACAAAATACGTATGTTTGCACTTCAGTGGGCCAAATCTAACCCAGATAACAGCAAAGGATTTAAGGCCACTGTATCCTGGAGTACTAGGTTCTTGGAAAGGCACAATCTGGTACTGAGGCAAAAGACCAAAATTGCACAAAAATTACCTGCAGATCTTGACGGCAAAGTAAGTCTTTTACATCAATATGTAATACAACAGCACAAGAAACATGGCTATGCATTAAGTCAGATCGGAAGTATGGATGAAACTCCTATGAATTTCGATATGGTTGGAAATAAAACTGTTAATCCAAAAGGTGCAAAAACAGTGTTAATTAAAACAACAGGACATGAGAAGTCCAGTTTTACAGTGGTACTTGCATGTACAGCTGATGGTGCCAAACTAAGACTAATGATTATTTTTAAAAGAAAAACAACGCCGAAAATCAAGTTCCCTGTTGGAGTTTTTGTACATGTGAATGAAAAAGGATGGATGGATGAAGAAGGGGTAAAGCTATGGCTTGATAATGTATGGGGTAGGCGACCAGGTAGACTTCATCAAGAACGTAGCCTACTGGTGTGGGATAGGTTCAGGGCTCATTTAACTACCAGCACAAAGAACAGGCTGGCAAGAATAAACACAGATGCGGCAGTTATTCCTGGAGGATTGACATCATTGGTACAGCCACTGGATGTGTGCCTAAACAAGCCATTTAAAGATCGCATTAGAGAACAGTGGAATGAGTGGATGGTTAGCAGCAAAAAGTCATTCACAAAAGGAGGAAACATGCATGCGCCACAATTGGATGTTTTATGTAACTTTGCCATAAAACCTGGAATGATATTACTGAAGAAACAGTAATCAGGTCTTTCAAGAAGTGTGGTATATCAAATTCTTTGGACGGTATGGAGGATGACTTCTTGTGGCAAGATGAAGGGGGAGCCGAAGCTGAAGCCACACCATCTGATTCGGAATTTGATCCATATGATGACTGTCTTACAAATGTACCACAAGAGGTCATTGATAAACTTATGATGTCAGAAGAAGAACATGATGAGGATTTTGAAGGATTTTAAGCTCACAATGCTCCTCTGCCTAGAAAAACCTCTTATCTTCCCAGTCAGTCACAAACAAGCGTTTTCTGCAAGTTCTTCATGTAATTTTCTTTCCAGATGATGCCATCATTGTTAATGTTCTCTTTTGGATTTCTTGTTTCTCGGTCAAGTTCATGGCATTGCCATTTGTAAAGAGACCTTCCATTTATCGTATCAATGTACGGTATATTACGGTATGTTCGAAAAATGTCATTCATTAAAAATTTAATTAAAAAAAGAACTGGTGTTGCCTCGGAAGTGGGGGGTAGTCTTATACAGTGAATATAGGCCTAAACCTATGTTTTAACTGTAAAATTAGGGGATCGTCTTATACGCCCGGTCGTCTTATACACCGGAAAATACGGTAATTATTGGAAGAATGAATGGGCCGTGGAGATCCAATCCATGGACAGCACTCGCCCCAAATTGTCAAGCCCATAACCATGGCAGACATCACTAATCGATTCCAGCACGCTTTTCAATGGAGCACAGATTTGGCAACTGTAATCTCATTGGAGGCAGCCACCTCCAATCAATATAGACGCATAAGAAGAAGTGGGCTTCAGTTCAACCTACCTATTTTGTAAACGAGGAAATGGAAGCCAGGAAGGTCTCCTGGGGACTCTATGTGGACCAGCTGGTGGCGGCTTCCCCGGCCTCTCCAGAAGCTCTGAGAAGCCCACCTCCAGCTGTGCAGGCAGGGGTGCCAGGGAGGAGCACAGCTGAGAGGCTGGCACGGGCTCATCGCAGCCCTTGCCTGCCCGTCCCGGCCGTGATCGCCACTGTGGCGACATCCCTTCTGTTCTCCGCCCGCCTGCACCCCACAGCTGCTGTTCTGAAAGCCCCACATGGGAAGCTGTTGATGCGTCTCTCTGTTCCCTTTTCAGACCATTGTCCTCTCATTGGCGCCAGCCGTGTTCTTCTCTTGGCTGTTTAATTAACAGTATTACTAATGCCGAAGGAAAAGAGTCACACAGATCCTTTCTCATAGCAACTCACGCTCGGGAGTGCACGCTGCAAGCAGACAGGAAGCAGGGGCCGGTGCCAGGAGATGCCCCCCTGCCCGCCTCCAGGGCCTTTCACATGCCAATGCCCAGCTAGGCCACTTGGCCCCATCTCCTGGGGCAGCGAGGGAAGAGTCAAGGAGGAGATGACTTGTAGCGATCCATGCCTGGAGCGACCCATGCCTGGTTGATTGATAAACCTGCTCTGAGCAATGGGTACAAGTGAAGTCTCTGGGGAGAGATATCAGAGCCCTAGCCCTAGGATGGGCTCAGAACCCAGCAGTCATGTCCTTACCACCTCCATGCAGAGAAGAAGCAGAAGGAGATGGACAACATGCCCAAGAGCTGTGTGACCTCGGGCCAACCCACCACTATCTCTGGACTCAATGTCTTCTGTGTAAAATGTGCTTACAGGGGAAGCCAGGATGGCTCAGTGGGTGAAGTGCTCACTTTGCTGCCACGGGGTCTGGGGGACTGAGTCCTGGTCCCTGCCCCAGCCCAGGCGGACCCATATGCTGAAATGGGGGCAAGTTTCCCTCGTGGGAGGCCCCCAGTTCAGTGATCACCCAGGCATGCTTCCCATGCGGGAGGCCCCCGGCCCAGTTCCCACCCTGCGCAGCCCCACATCCACCTGTGGAATGAAACTGTGTCAAAACTAATGATGTACAACTATGGAGACTGCTCTGGGCCCTCCCCCTTCTCTCTGTCTCTCTCTTTCTCTGTCAAACAATAAAAATAAATCTTTTTTAAAAATGTGCTTACTATGCAAAGGTCCTGGGCTTTGCCCCCGAGGTACATTATCTCACCTATTCCCCCGTTCCAGTAATCTGCTACATAACTGATCACCCCAAAACTTCATGCCTTAAAACAATAACAATTACCTAGTTTGCTTATGAATCTGTCATTTCGGTGGGACTCAGCAGGAATGCTCTACATGGCTTCAGCGGAGACAGATCAAGCATGGAGGGAAAGATCACCTTCCAAATCGGTTCACTCACATGGCTGGCAGGCTGCTCCTGGTCGTGGGCAGACAACTCCACTGGGGCTAAATATTGGGGGTCTCCATTCCTCTCCACAGGCTGCATGGGCTTCTTCGGCGCGTGGTAGCTGGGTTCCCAGAGTGGGCACCCAAGAGAACCAGACACGAGGGCACAGCATTTTTATGACCTAGCCTGGGAAGTCACAGCCCTGCCCTCGCTGTACCCTATTGGTTGAAGCAATCACCAGTGCCTCCCCAGGTTTAAGGGGAGGGCACGTGGATTCCACCTCTTGATGTGGGGAAGGCGAGGTTCTACAAGGGAGGAAATATTTTTGTGACCATCTTTGGAACATACAAGTTGTTCTTCAAAACAAGGTAAGTGCAATTATTATTCCCATTTGACCAATTAGAAAAATGAGTTCAGAGAAGTTAAAGAATTTGTCCAAAGTCACACAGCTACGTGTGACTTTATTTCTTTCTAGTAAAATCTTCTGGGGAAGATCTGTGAAAGAGGAGGGGAAACAGAGTCAGGGGAGCACAGCGATCGTGTTTGGTGCTCGGAGCACTCTGGCCGTGGTATAGACCATGGACTGGGGGGAGGGGCTGGACTGGAGGGAGTTGGGTCGTCTTGGGAGGGCAGCACCCTCAGCCTTTGGTACTCAGTGGAGGTGAGGAAAGAGCGCCTGAGCTTCCAGGTAGGGGAAGAAGTAGATGGTGGGTTCTGGCTAGGGCCACTGTCTCTGTCACTAGGAAACTCCCAGCAAGGCAGCTCCCAGGGGCAGAGGAGCATGAGATGTGAGAGAGAGTGAGTCATCAGAACCGCCCTCAGGCTGCCAACGTGGCTGCTCCAATGTCAGCCTGAGGCCTCTCCCAGCCTGTGTGCCTGGACGTCTCATCCCAGGACGCATGAGGTGTTCCTTACACGGTGGCTTTGACATGAACACGTTTTAACTATAAAAAGAGGGGCTTAAAAATAGCCACCTTGGTCACGAGGTGTAAGGAAGGCAGACACCCTCTCCCCACCCACGGGAGCGAGGTGGAAAGCCACCTGCCCGTCTCAGGGCTGTGCCCATCATGGGTCAGCCTCTCTTCCCCCTGAGCCCAGCCTCAGCAACTTCTTGGAGATTGACTGGTGTTGGTGCTGGGTAGTCTTCCTGCTGCTTCGGGCAACTCATCTCTGTGATCAGTCACATCTACCAGCTTTGTTCTCTCTCCTCCCTGATCTCAGGGAGGCTGAGGAAAAAAAAGAAAAAATGTCTACAGCCCTCAGGGGCCAGCTGGTGACCCAGGGCAGCCTGCAGAGGTCTCGCTCATAGCTTGGCTGTGGACATGGATGCACCTGAGTTCAAATCCTTACCCTCTCCCTTCCTTGCTGTGTGATCTTGAGCGAGTGATTTGACCTCTCTGGGCCTCAGTTGCCACATCTGTAAAATGGGGCCCATAACACATGAAGACCAGAGAGGCACTGGTGGGAGGGGCATGTGGGCAGCTAGAACCAGAATCCCCCCAGGTCCACCACAGGTGCCCACTTCCCATCAAGACGCTCAGCAGAGAACATGGCCCACGGGGACAGCCAGAGTGCCTTCAAGCTGCTTGATTAATGTTCCATTTAGGGCAATAAACAATACAATTACTCAACTCCCGCAATCTGCACTCTGAGTAGGATGGGCAGGCGGGTGGGCAGGCGGGACAGCCCTTCTGAGTCAGCCCTGCTATTAATTACAGGCACTTAAGCTCGGCTCTAGAAACCTACGTCACAGCTTCACAGCGGCAGGAAGGGCGGGTGTGGGGGTGGACAAAGATGGTGTCTCTTTGTCCTCTGTGACAGCATCCAGAAAAGTAGGCACAGCCAGAGGTGGCTCAAGGAAGACACTCTCTCCCTTCCTCCCCCATGGTCATTGCCTGTTCTCTTTGTCACGATAAAGCTACGTGACAAAATAAGGGCATAACCTCAGTGGCATCCAGCGCCAAGCATTTATGGCTCCCCTGTCTAGAGTGGGTGTTTAGGTGGCTGGGCTCCCTGTCATGTCTGGGCCTCAGCTGGCTGTTGGCTGATCACGGCTGGGCCTGTCCACTCGGTTCTGGTCCACATGCCTCTCAGCCTCCAGCAGGCTGGCCCAGGCGCACTCTCACGGCAGCTGGACCGGGGTCTGAGAAAGAGTAGCACCTGCAAACCCTCTTCAAAGCCCAGCGTGGAACTGGCATAGTGCGATTCCCATCACATTCGATCGGCTGACACAAATCAGATGGGATGGCAAAGAGGCTCCACCTGTCCGTGGAAAGAGCTCTAACGCCACAGCCTAAGGAGGCATAGGTAGGGAAAGACATAGTAGGGAAGAGGAATTGAAGTCTTTCTCCATCAGTCTACACCACCAACCCAACCGCATAGAATTTCGGGCACCAGCTTTGCAATAGCACAGCATTCTGGCTCTGCCATTGGCTAGCCATGTAGCATTTGGTAAACTATCAACCTCTGTAAGTCTCTATTTCCTCGTCTGAAAAAAAGAGGTGGGGGGTAAAAATGGTATCCATGTCACCAGGCCCTCATGAGAACTAAGACAGACAATGCATTTGAAGTGATGCCACACAGTAGGGACTCGATGAATCTCTGCTCACCATCATCACCACCGCCCTCACAGAGCCTAACAAGGGGTCAAAAACGACCGGAGTTTGAATTCTGGTTCTGCCATTTGCCAGCTGTGTGTCCTGCAGTGAGTCCCTTGACCCTACCGCTCCTCTGTCTCCTTATCTGTAAAATGGGGATATTGGTAAACGCTATTTCCAAAGGCATTGTCGGAGGCAATAAAGTAATTCCTACGAGAGGCTTAGCTCCAGTGGCTGGCACAGCATTGAGTTCTCAGGAAATGGGGTTGATTATGATTATTAATATCTGTAAACAGAAATATTAATAGCCCTCTCAGAGCGTGTCTCTGAGAAGCGATGAGGGTAATGAACCATTGAGGTGCTTTAGAAGCCAAGAAAGGCTGGCATCTATCACCACTGTCTTAGTTGTATGAGACAGAAACACAAGTCCAATTAGCTTAAGTAAAACAAGAGGTCTTCTTGGCTTTTGTCACCAAAAATTCTGTAAGGAGAACAGGTATGAGGCAGGCCTTCAGGAAGCCAGCCTCCCCTGATGTATCTTTTGTCTTCATCTGCTTCTCTCTTTACTGGTCACCTTCTTCCTCTCAGACCAGCCTCCACAAAGCAGGGGACACAGTGATAAGACACCTCAGGGCTCCCCTCTATGGAGGAAAGGAGCTGCCTTTATATCCAGCCCAAGAGCAGAAATCCCAGGGAAGGGCTCTGATTGGCCCAGTGGAGGTCATATGCCCATCTTTAGACCAGTCACTGCGATTGGAAGGTGGAATATTTTGCTTGGCAGTCCCCAGCAGAAGTCCATTTGAGAAGAGGAAGAATAAATGCCTGGAAAGAAAGGGAGATTGGATAAAACCAAAAAGTCCGCTTTGGCTCTGCTCGATTCTCTCCAGGTCTGCCTGCCTCGTTTGACGGAAGCACTGATGTCTAAGCAAAGTCAAGGGACTCACTCAGGTCACACATCAGGAAAATAAAATGTCACTTCTGACACTATGCGATACTGTGTTTCCTGGAGGGAAGAGTGTCTTGTGCCCTGGGCATCTCTGCTTAACCTGGTTGAATTCCCCTGCACCGTGGTCCCTGTCCAGATGTCCCTGCCATGCTCACGGGATGAGCTATGTCATTCGATTGCTCACTTCTGGACTGCTTGCCATAGCCCAATGCTGCCGGCCCATTCCACTGAGTCTTGGAATTGTCAAACATCTCGGAAGCAATCACCCACATATTTTAGGTCTGGCCAAGGCAGCCTGCCTTTGTCCAGCATCATTTGCTGGATATTCCAAAAGAAATTGGATCCATATGGGCCGAATTCCTCCAACACTCAACTCACATGGGCCAGGGTTTGGCACCAAAGGGCTGAGGGCTATGAAAGGCTTCTCCCCCTCCCCTGGGGAACAGAGTGCAGCCACCAAGGCCAAGCCGATGACGAGCCCCCAGCCAAAAGTGCAGCCGGCGCCTTCAAAGTCTAAGCCCATAGGGTCAGGGCAGGACAAAGGCTGGGGACAAGAGAGACCTGCAATCTCAGTGTCCTGGGTGTGGAAGGCCAGGGCACAGCCCCCCACCCTACCCCCATGTGCTGCCTGGAAGCCGGAGGCATGGAACGCAGAGCACTGTGCTCAGGAGTCAGGCCAGCCCAGCGCCCCATCCCCACTCTACCCTTCTTTTGCTGGGTGGCCCTGGGCAATCTGAGAAATGGGAATAAAAATGGTATCAACCCCATGGGACAGCGATGTGATGAGGAGTATAAATGAGATGAGGAGTATAAAACTGAATGTTTTGTTGACCATCTTTATGATGCCATTACCACCATATCATCACTACCACCATCACCATCATCATCACTACCACCATCACCAGCACCAGCACCATTATCAGCAGTACTATTATACCAACACTACTACCACCATCAACATAGTACAATCATCATCACCACCACCATCATCACCATCATCACCACCATCATCACCACCATCATCACCACCATCATCACCATCACCACCACCATCAACATCATCACCACCATCATCACCACCATCATCACCACCATCACCATCATCACCACCATCACCACCATCATCATCATCACCACCATCATCACCACCATCACCATCATCACCATCAACATCATCACCACCATCATCACCACCATCACCATCATCACCATCAACATCATCACCACCATCATCACCACCATCATTACTACTATTATCACTGAGTCATTACCATCATCATCACCATCACCATTAGGCAAAACCTAGTTGTTGGACCAGCACTGGTGTCTTCACCCCAAAGCCACTGTCTTCCTCCAGGTCACTATTATCTTTAACCCAGAGCGTTTCTTAATGGCCTACCTGCCTCTACTCTCCCTCCCTCCAAACCCCTGCTTCGGCTCAAAGCCCTTCCACGACTTCCCACACCTACAGAATAAATCCCAAGCCCTTTCATACAGCCCTGGGGCCATTCCCCAGACTCCTTCCCACCTTGTCACCCTCACCTGACAGTCCCAGTCGTGGGAAATGATTCCCCTCTCTCCCAAATGAGCCACACACCCCAATGCCCCCAGGACTGCACGCCAGCTATGCGCTCTACCCAGAAAGTTCCTCCCTGCTCCCTACCAACCCCCAGGGACCCTCCTGGGCTCAACTCAAATGGCTCCCTCTTCACAGACCTGCCACTACGCTCCAGTGGACAGCACCGCCTCAGAAAGCTCTGGGCCTCTTTGTGAAAAGGGAGATGAACAAGAAGAGCTGGAGAGAAGTGTCGAGGACATAGTAGCACCAACAGGAGCCTTTCCCTGATGTCATGAGAGGAATTGGAAGGAAATAACTCTAATGTCACTAAGAGACTCCAAATGATTGACATGTCCCACAGTCAGGACTGTGCCCCTGGTGCACACACACTGGCACGTGTGACGTGCTTCACGCAGGAGTGTCTACTTCTGCCACCCTACCCTTGGGGGAGGGGTGCCTTTCTATTATGGCTGAAGTGATGTCATGTATCTTCCTCTGAAGCTGGCGCTCCTAGCTGCAATCCCAACTCCACCCTTTCCCGTCTATTTGAGGGCCTTTCTTTCCTCAGCTATACAATGGCTGGTTGTGCTAGAAGGCCTCAGGGAACCCTTCCTGTCCCGAGCGGGGAGGCAGCAGCCTGTGACGGCAGACCTGTGTTCCACGGGACCGCACAGCCCACCCTTAACGTGACAAGAGGAGCTGCAGTTTTTAGCTTCACCGCGGCTCCCTGGGAGCATGCTCTGAGCCTCGGAGGGGATGATGCCCCCCACCCCCAGTGCCCCTGCCCACCTCCGCTCAGGGCTCTTGCGGAGACTGAATGGTGTTTCCTGAACCCAGAGCCCGGCGCTGGGGGAGCCTCTGCCAGCACTAGCCATGCGCGCCTCATGGTTCTTACCCATCTCCACCCACAAGTCCAGTTGCCGCAGGCAGCAGTGGGCCTTAGAGAGGGGTCCCAGGGAGGCTACAAGCCTGCAGGGCCACCCCCAATGCCCACCAGCCCTCTGACGTGCCTTTAAAGCTGTGGCCTGCGTGACAGAACACTTGGCTGGAACCTCAGGAAAAAAAAAAGATTTCAGAGAAAATGCAAATGACACAGGAAAATGAGCTGCAGATGGTGCCTGACGCCCAAAGAGTGCCACCCTGGCCACCCCCTGGGTCCTACGTCTGCATCGCTCATGTCTTTCTGACCCAGCTGACCCACTGTGCCCTTCAAGAGGGTGTCCCAGGGAAGCCAGCCACGGCCCTGAGCAGAGGAGCGGGGGGCCCAGGCACCTGTACCCTGCCTGGGGACCCACGACTGCTTCAATCCTCCTCAGCTGCACACCTCCTGGGGGTCATGCCTTGCTCTGGGGACACCATGAGGATCTAATCTGATCCCTCTGCCCTAGGAGGGAGGCAGAGTCTCCACAACTTCAATGCCTTAGGAGACGAGAAGTGAGGCCTGCCCACTTCACTGGCTCATCGCCCTCCTTTCGCTCTAGCCACCCTGGCCTCCTTGCTGTTCTTTGCACACATCAACACTTTCCTGCCTCAGGGCCTTTGCACTTCCCAGTTTCTCTCTCTCAAGACACTTTCAAATTTCGCCTCTTAGGAAGAACTCTGATCACCCAATACCTAGTAACTCTAAACCGTGATTCTTAAAGCATTCAGTTCTTGCCCCTCATCGCTGTTTTCACAACTAGTACCAATGCATTGATTTGTGTTTACTTGCTAGTTGGCGGAACCAGGTTAGCTTATTTGTTAGTGTTTCTCCAGGACCCAACACCATGCCTAGAACATGGAGGTACCCAAATATTTGTAGGATGGAGAAATGGAACAGTCCTTGAAGGTTTGAAAAAACAAAGGAAAGGCCATCTCAGCAGGGTTCGAAAGGATGAATAGGAGTTCCCCAGAGGTGATAGAGGCAGAAGGAACAGAGGGAGGTGAGCATGTGGCCTGTGATTCAGGGCCCACAGGTGAGCTGCAAATGGCCTGCGCTTAAACCCCTGCTTCCTTTCACAACGACTTTGGGGGAGTCACTTCAGCTCTCCAAGCTGTTTCTCAGCTCTAAGATGATAGGGTTGGGTCAGAATTTAGTGAGAAGTTACATGGGCTTGGCACAGTGCTGGATACATCATCAGTGGGATAAACAAAGCAGCTGATATTTTCATGCAGGGACTGGGCTGAGGTGCTTCTAGACCCCAAGCCTTGAAAAGGAGGAAGGAAAGGAAGAGGGACAGAAGGAGGAAGAGAGAGGAGGAAAGGAAAGAAGGAAGAAAGGAAGAAAGGGAGAGAGAAAGGGAGGGAGGGAGCGAAAAGAAAAGAAAAGAAAAAAGAGAAAAGAGGAAAAGAGAAACCCTGACATATCTAGGCCATGAGGCAGGGCTGTCAAGAACTCCTTTAGCTCCATGTAGAAAGCCAAGTTCCAGGGAGAAATCTTGGCTGGGGGCCTGGCCTCGGAATTGGCTGGGGTGGGGGATGGGATTTGGAGTCACATGGCCTCTGAGTATCTCCTCTGGGGCGTCTGACTCAAGTCTGCCTCGTTGCCTGCACCTCTCCTCCTCAAGGTTCTAGGTTTTGGCAGTTTTCCCTTGATACCCTTTCTAATCGCAAAGCCTTTGGCCATGCTGTGCCCTCTTCCTGGAATGCCCTTTCTCTAGCTACCGAAACTCCCAGCAAATTCACAACCTGTGTCCCATGACACCTCAGTCAAATGCTGTCACTTATGTCCCAGCCGCTGGGCAACTTATCAAGGGATGATGAGAGTCGTGGCTTCTGGCCTCAGGGTCTGGAACTCTCTAGTCCGTGTATCTAGGCTTGGGGTAGAAGGTTCTGGCCACCAGCTTGAAACCTCCTCAAAGACTGGGATCGGGTTGGTTTTGCCTGGCACATAGTACATAGTCAGCTAATATTTGTTAGTGAATGAATGAATGAATGAATGAGCCAGTGTTTGAACTGCAAGAAGCAGAGGAATAATTGTCCTCTGTCAACTCAATCTCACTTCTGTTTCTAACCATCACCCCATCTTGTGAGGCGATCTGGGGTCCACGGAGGTCCTAGTCTGGACGTCTGTGACCTCATCAGGGATCCTGCCCATCCCTGGGACTCAGTTTCCCACACGGGTAAGGGAAGCAGTGCCCCTGGAACAGCGCCAGCTTGGTGACTGTGTGACTTGTAAACTCCACAGGATCCCACACTCACAAGGGCCCCATCCTTTGTTTAAGGTTTAGCTGTTGTCATCTTAAAATTCTTCATAGTCATATGTTTCAACCTGTGTTTTGCGGGTGGAGTCCCCTGGGACACTGGAGCGCTCGTGTGAGCAGATGCGACATGTGCAACGTGTGTGTGTGTGCTGGTTCCTTGGTGGCTGATTCCTACGTAGCTCTGACGATGCCCTGTGAGCACAGAACTCTAGTTGACCCACTGTGCAGGGGAGTCCAGCGAGAGCCACGTCACGTGCAAGGTAGTCTGTGGCTCACACCGACTAAGTGGGGGTGCTGCCAGTCCCAAGAGGCACCCCTTGCCACCCAAACTTCCTTTGAACACAAAAAGAAGGCACTCTAAGGAACCCGGACAACCAAGGAACCCTATGGTATCCTTTCGGGTTGGTGTTTACTGATGTTGACATGACAACATAGAAGGAAAAGAAGACTAGAGTAAGCCCTGATTCCTCTTCCTTTGAGGAAGTGGAAGGTTGAGTAGGCTGTAGAATGTGAATGCATCAAAAAGTGAAATAGGGGGAAGCCGGGATGGCTCAGCGGGTTAAGCACTCACTTTACAGCCCCAGGGACCAAGGATAGAATCCCGGCCCCGGCCCATGCAGACCCATATGCTGAACTAAGGTGCTTCTCATGTGGGAGGCCCCCAGTTCGGTTCTCACCCTTCCACCCCTCCTGTTTGGCTACTGGCTCGAGGGGGCGTGTCTCCCATGCAGGAGGCCCCCAGCCCAGTTCCCACCCTGCATGGCCCCTGCCCACCTTTGTGGAATAAAACCATGTAGAAAACTGATGACCTACAACTATGGAGACTGCTCTGGGCCCTCCCCCTTTTCTCTGTCTCTCTCTGTTTCTGTCTCTCTCTGTCTCTGTCAAAACAATAAAATAAATCTTTTTTTAAAAAGTGAAATAAAGGGAAGCTGGGATGGCTCAGTGGGTTAAGTGCTCACTTTGCAGCCCCGAGGACCGAGGATTGAATCCCGGCCCCGGCCCGTGCGGACCCGTATGCTGAACTGGGGAGTTCCCCCAGTTCGGTTCTCACCAGGGTGAGACCCCGGCCCAGTTCCTGCCCTGTGCAGCCCCGTGCCCACCTGTGGAATGAAACTATGTGGAAAAACCAATGATGTGCAACTATGTTCTGGGCCCTCCCCCTTCTCTCTGTCTCTCTCTGTCTCTCTCTCTCTCTCTCTCTCTCTCTCTGTCAAAAACAATAAAAATAAATCTTTTAAATAAAGTGAAATAAAAACAGTTGAGTTTGTTTTGAGCAGCATTTCCACTGTTCTGGCTAAAACGAAATACATATGCGTGTACAAACTAAAAACCCAAATTGTGTAATTCCGATGATCCTGCACACAAATTAAATGCTCTTGTTTACTTACAACTGGCATCGCACAATATGCAAATGAGTGGTAAAATTCATGCTAATAATTTAAAAGTTTAATTTTTCTTTACTTAGAGCGATATTAAATTGCAAATAAAAAACCACTCTAAGTTGAGGGAGAGACAGCAGACTGAAGAGAAAAGCATTATATTTTGTGCCCGTTTTCATGCTCTTTTTCTATGTTTTGAACAAGGGCCCACATTTCATTTTGTACCGGGCCCTGTGAAGTACATAGCCGCCCGCCCTGAGAGGGCCAGGCGAACAGGCCAGCCGAGTCTGCCCACGTGGCCCACAGCAGTGGTCTATCCCACCCCCAGGGTCACCACCGTCTCCACTTCAAGGGGTCAGCAGTCACCAGGGGGGATTTTCTCAACCTGAGGTTCCCCACCTGACCCAGAAATCAGAATTGCAGACCCCACCTCAGGAGGATCAGGTCAGAGGAACTGGCCAGTCACCTGGGCCTCTGGGGTCTTTCAGCTGTCTGCTTGCCCGGCCCTCTGCCCAGCCCCCTCCTCCTCCCCTGCCCCTGCCCCAAGTGGTACAGCTGCTCTTTGAAGGGGAAAAGTTCTGCCCCAAACCCCAAAGAGAAAAGCCATTTTGTTTTAGAGATTGAGCTGCTAAAAGTGTCTTCTACATCCAACAGCTCAGTAATTCAGTCCTAGAAGCCCTCCAAAGGGCTCACGAAGCCCATTTTACAGCCAAGGAAATTGAGGCCCCAGGGGCAGCCTGGCCTGCCTTCCATCACACAGCTGGCAAGGGTCCTACAGGATTCAAACCCAGGCCCATCCGACACTCCAACATCGACACAGCATTCCTCCAGCCCCCGGTAGTGCCAGGCTCTGGGGACTGCAGACCACGCAAGCCCTGCCTTCCCCACTGTCAACACCAGTGGCGAGACACTGCATGGCCCAGGCCTGTCCCCTCTGCTTCAAGCTGGTCACGACCATGGTGGCCACTTAGTGCTGTCCATCATTGTCCCATCCCCACATTCATGCATTTATTTATTTATTTATTTATTTATTGTTTTTGACAGAGTGATACAGAGACAGAGAGAGAACTGAACTGGGGGAGCTCCCAGTTCAGCATATGGTTCCGCACGGGCTGGGGCCAGGATTCGATCCTCAGTCCCTGGGGCTGCAAAGTGAGCACTTAACCCACTGAGCCATCCCGGCTTCCCCCTCACATTCATTTTTAACACAATACGGGGGAAAGATTCTAAGAAAGCATGAATGCTAGGGGTGGATAACACTGGCTTCCTCATCCATAAATGAAGTTTAATGACACAAACCCAGCTGTAGACATCACCCCCACACCCCAGTGTGAGCCCCACTGGGTCCTTTGGGCCTGAGGCAGTGTCTGGAACACAGTAGATGCTCACTAAATATTTGATGAATGAATAAATGAATGAGTGGGTGAGTGAGTGATTGAATTCTAGCAGTAAAGGATCATACTCTATATGCAACCCCGAAATCCAAAATGCCTCTAAAAATAGGAAGTTCTCAAATTTGTGTGCCCGAAGGACATTATCCCACCAAAAAAGAATATTCCGATGTTTTGCAATATTTGTTTGCAGCCCTCTGGGAGTATCACTGAGTGTATGGTATAAGCTGTAACTTTCCCCACCTTTCAAAGTTCTCCCAAATTCCAGATTTGGAAACACAGCCATCCCTGGGGACTCCAGGCAAGACGGTGGCCTTGAGATCTGTATTAATAATATTCAACCCTGTACATTATGAACATAACAGTTACCGGCAATAACCAGGCGCCGTGGACTCTCACCATCCCCTAATCACTCCATCTCACGGATGGTTAAATCGAGGCTCCCACAGGCAAGGTCCTCAGGGGCACGTGGGGTTGGTGCAGCTGGAGCAGGATTTGAACCTGGTCCCTGGGGGACTTCAGCCTTGTCAACTACTGTCAGTCCCTCTGCCCTACACCCTTCCCCACCCCCTCTGCCTGGCCCTGGTGCCTCAATGAGCCCTTTGTCCTCTGAGGAGCTCAGAACTCTGGAGGGTTCCTCCTTGGGACAAAAGCTAGATCACTGGGGGCTGCTTGGGGCAGCTGCATGGGGCTCCTGAGGCACCAAGAAGAATGGGATGAGATTCCCCTGGGGCCCAGCTCCTCCAAACCACGGGGAGGGGCTGTCGTGGTGGGGACAAAGGCCGCAGCCACAGTGCACAGTGGCATTGATCCAGACGGTCCCCATGGCTCCCAGCCCCAACTCCAGCCCCCATCCCACTGGCCAGACATGCAGGGCTCCCGCCCAGGGTGACCAAACGTCCCGTTTTAAACAGGACAGAAAACCACGGTACTGTCCGGGTTAAAACGGGACGTCTGGTTAGCCTACTCCAGCCCCAAAAGGAGTGGTTGGGGACACAGGAATGCCCACCTGCCACCATCTCACCTCCTGCTAGAGGGCAGGGGCTGTCAGGAGCCCTGCTGTGGCCCAGCTCACCGCCTTAGGTGTGCTGGAAGCAAGGGGAGGCAGGAGAATCAAGAGCCTCTTCCTCCCCAGCTTCTCATCCCTGTCTCCTAGGCAACAACAGCCAAAAAGATGGGACATGTGGCCGGCCCCTCCCCTGGTCAAGGACCAGAGCATTTTTCCAGCAATTGCTGTATGTGGGGCACAGAATGGGGCAGAGAGCAAAGACCTGGCCCCTTGAAACTGAAGGAGCCAAGTTGGTCCCGTTCTCTGCCATTGGCTGGCTTTGTGGCCTCAGGTAAGTGGCTGGGCCTCTCTGAGCTGCATCTCGCCCACTGGTCACTGGCCCAGCCTGGCCCTGTGCTGAGCATGATTGACTCCTCATGGCCCCAGGAGGAAGAGCTACCACCAGCTGCCCAGGTGACCTTGGCCAAGTGGCTTCACCTCTGTGTCTCTGCTCCCCTCTCTGGAAAATGGGGCACATAATAGATCCCGCCTCCAATGCCCTTGATGTAACTCATCAGCAGAAGGCCCTTGCACGTAGGCATCATACAAGTGTTTCCTATTGTTAATTATTTGCACAGGGAGAAGCTGAGGCACACGCTAGTTAATTCTAACACCAGCAACAGCTGACACGTACTGACTGTTTGTTCAGAGCAGCCCCTGTACAAAGCCCTCTTACTGCATGGACTCTTTACATCTCTCTGTGGTGGGTGCTAAAACTGGCCCCATTTTGCAGATGAGGAAACTGAGGCATGGAGAGCAGCCACCCAGCCCGTGAGCAGAATTTAGATAGAGCTGATGGGCCATCTGCCATCCAGCCTCTCCCTTCTCCCTAGCTCCTCCACATCATAGGATGAGGCTAACATTCCAACCTGGACAGCCAGAGAGTCGGCCAGACTGGGGTTCCAGTTCCTCCTGGCTCCCCACTCCCTCTAGAAAAACAAGACAGTCACAGGGCCCTGTTTAGGGGTGGCGGGGTGGGGTGGGGTGAGGCTATCCCTGTTTGTTCAAATTCTTACAAAGAGAAGAAGACCACAGCTCAGAACTCTGAGCTCACTAAATGTGCATCCAGCCAGCCACTCACCTCTTGGGTGACCTTGGCCCACAGACTGCATGTCCCTGAGCCTGCGTTTCCTCATCTATAGACTAGGAAGGACCCCAAGGCCCTGACTGCCATAGGTTTCTGGGCGTTGAATGTGCAGGGTAAGCGCCTAACCAGCACTTGCTGTGTGCTAGGTAATCAGTAACCCTTGGCTGCACAGGTTCTGATAACCAGCAAGGCTGTCCCTCCAACCCCCCCATTTTCATCTTCCCCCTCCCCATCTTTCTGTCAAGGAAGCCTTGCTTAGGGAGTTACCTGAGGCAGAGGCTGATTCAAGCCCATTTTTTCAGATGGGAAAACTAAGACCCAGAGAGGAACCGTTGGCCAGTTAGTGGGGCATTTGGCACCAACCCCCTCATACCATCTGTTCCCAGCCCACAATGTGCCCGTCCTGATGGACCAGGGCTCTCTGGGAGCTGCAGAGCAGAAAGCAGAGGTTTGGGTGGAGAGTCAGGCAGGCCTGGGTTCAAATTCCAGAAAGTGAGGGAAGTCCCTCAGCACGTGCTCAATGAATGGCAGGCAACTATGTTATTCACCACCCCCTGCCCATCTGGCAAGCCAGAAATCCAGCCGGAATCCCAAACCATCAATAGGCTGTATGAGTCCATTTCTATGCCATTCAAGATGCAAGAGCAGTCAGAACTAATCGATGGTATAGAAGTCCAATAGGCTGTAGCTTTAGGGGTAGGAAGAAACTTACTGGGAGTTTGTCCTTTTATATATTATCTCGACAGAGGTTTGGATTACACCCATGTAGGCCTTGGTGAAAACACACCAACTTTTACACTTTAGATTTGAGCATTTCATTGTGTAAAACTTACACCTTAATTTTCTTTCTTTTTTTTAAAAGTTTTATTTATTAATTGTGATAGAGAGAGATAGAGAGAGACAGAGAGAAGGGGGAGGGTCCAGAGCAGTCTCCATAGTTGTACATCATCAGTCTTCAACAGGGTTTCGTTCCACACAGGAGGGCGGGGGTCATGCAGGGCAGGAACTGGGCTGGGGGCCTCCCATATGGGAGGCACGCCCCCTTGAGCCAGGGACTGAACATGGGGCAAAAACCCAACTGGGCGCCTCCTGCATGGGAAGCACACCCCAGTTCAGCATATGAGTCCACACAGGCCCCGGATTCGATCCTCAGTCCCTGGGGCTTCAAAGTGAGTGCTTAACCCGCCCAGCCATCCCAGCCTTTCCCACCTTAATTTTCAAAATGGGAAAAAGGGGGGGTGGGGACTCCTGGGTTAAACAAACAAACAAGAAAACTCCTTCTAAGATGTAAAATGATGCAGCTAATATAGAAAGAGCTTGGCAGCTCCTCAGAACATTAAACACAGAGTTGCCACACAACCAGGTTAATTCCATTCCCAGGTACATATACATCCAAGAGAATAAAAAATGTATGCACACACAAAACCTGGTACACAGTGTTCATAGCAGCATTATGGATAACAGTGTGCAATAGTCGAGAGGTGAAAACAACTCAAATTTCCATCAACTGCTAAATGGGTAAACAAAACGTGGTGTACAAGGGCTGTCTGGAAAGTACCCAGTCAGGTCATATGAAAAATAGAGGCATCTGTGGCTGGTTTTTTTCTGGACAGCCCTCGTCTTCATACAATGCAATCATATTTAACTATAAAAAGGAATGAAGCTTGAAAGCATTATGCTAAGTAAAAGTCATCCGGCACAAAGGCCATATAGCGTATGATTCCATTTACATGAAATGTCCAGAATAGGCAACAGCACAGACAGAGACTCAATCGCTGGTTGCCAGGGGCTAGAAGAAGGGAGTCTTTGGAACTGACTGAAAATGGATCCTGAGTTTCTCTTTGGGGTGATAAGAATGTTCTAGAATTGAATAGCAATGACGACTATACAACGTTGCGAATATACTAAAAGTCACTCAATTATATACATTAAAATCATTAAAATGATGAATTCTGTGTTATGTAAGTTTTACCTCCATTTAAAAAAAAAAATTCTCTCAAGGTTCCTGGGGCAGCTCATCAGGGCTATGTTATAATTGCACAATTAGGGTGGGAAGCCCGTCCTATCACACGCGTTATAGCTGCAGAATTTGCTCGTCACCCCCCATCACTTCCAAGGCAGTCCATCCAGGTCTCGGGGCAAAGCTCGGCACGTCCCGTACTCTCTATCTCCACTACACCTCAGTTTAGATGCCCCAGGGGCCTGGCTCCTTCCTGCTGAGCCTCTGGTCAGTTAGGATAATCCACGTTTCCCTCTGGCCTTTGGACCCTTTTCTAGTCTTTTTAAGAAGCAAGTAGACTAGGGCATCCTTTGCACCTCCACCCAGCTCTCTGAGGGCAGACCCCAGCTGACACCTCCTCCACCGTCTCCCATGAGGCAGTCCCTCAGCCCTCTGGAACAGTGGAGGCAGCCACTCTGAGGTGTGTGTTGGGATGTCAGGCTAAGATGGGGTTTCTCTGTCAACATGGCAAGGCCAACCTGCAAGATGTACCAGCCTGCTGCGAGAGCCTCCCTGGCCCTCCCCAGTGCCAACATGCACTCCGATGTGAGAGCCCCCACGTCACGTGACCTTTTGAGACATGAATGCAGCCGCTCATTCATCCATTCATTTCACACCAACCTGAAGCCTCCCAAATGCCCATGCCCACTGCTCATCATTCTCTCACTTTTCTTCCCTTCCTTGAGTCTTGAACATGATCATAAGCCTCTGTCACTTTGAGCAGACCTTTAAAGGTTAAAGAGATTTTTAAGCTCTTCCAAATTAAAGAGAATATAGAGGGCTCGTCTTTAAAACCCTATATTCTGACAAATATGCCATTGCATATATAAAGAAAACTTTAAAAGCTGAAGGGAAGAAATACAGCAAATTCTGCCAAATTAAGATCAACTTATATGCTGAGATGAATAGGATGAACTCCTCCTATTCATCCTTCAAAACTCCACCTGGTCATGACCTGCTGGGGAAAGCCTGCTACGTGAGGTTCACGAATCTCTGAGTGATATTCATCGCTTGTACCATGGGTTATTGGGTATGTTCCCCTCACCATGAACTGTTCATCTACTTGTCAACCTCTTGCCTCTGTTCCCCTCTTTGTGGACTAAGGTTCTGTGATGGCGTCAAGTCTGAAGATGCAGGAGCCAGTGAAACTGTCGCCCAAAGGGTGGCCCATGGGACAGCCAGAGCTTTTACTGAGCCTGAAACAGGGCTGGTACTCGCCGTAACCTTCAAGCTAGAGGTTATCTACTCCATTTTAGAGACAAGAAATTGGAGACTGCATTGAAAGCACTTGCCCACGGCCCCTGACTATAAGCAGAGCAAGCGGCATCCAACCCAGTACAAGCAGATTCAAAAGCGCTGTCATGCTCTGATCATGGCGTGACGCTCACAATTTATGCAGACAAGCCCTCCTGTGTGCGGTACCCACACATACTATCGCCTGTAACAGCTCCACAAGCTAGACCCATTTCACAGATGAGGAAAAGGAGGAACTGAGAAGCTGCATAACTTACAGGAGATCACAAAGCTTAGTGATTCCTGAAAACAAACTCTATGACCCCCAAAATAACCATCCCACAGCACAGCCACCTAGGTCTCCCCTTGCCCCTACCTCCTGCACTAATCAGATTCCACTGGTTCTCAGTCCCAGATGAGGTCATGCCTTCCAGGGGACATTGGGCAATATTTAGAGATGAAGGAGAGAGGAAGAGGTGCTACTATCATCTAGGGTAGAGGCCAGGGATGCTGCTCAATGTCCTACCATGCACAGAACACTCCCCTCCCCTCTAACCCACACAAACCACCACAAAGAATTGTCCAGCCCAAATGTCAATAGGTCCAAGTGGAGAAATTCTGAGATGACCAAACTCAGACAAGCAACACACCCACGCACACACATGCACACACACACGTGTGCACACACACATGCATGTGCAGTTACACACATTGCAGCACCCAGACCTATTCTCCAATACTCCATGGAATTTGAAGAGATCTATGGAAAAAGGGCAGGGGTGGGGGAAAAAATAAAGCAAGCCCCACCCACAAATGTACCACAGTCACCATTAACGTCATATTTATTGTTATTTAGCTGCTCAGGAAAACATATACAGGTATATACAATATGCATGAATACAGAAGACTGCACTTTACATATTTTTTTTTAAAAAAGAAAGAAAAAATAACACTCAATTTCATGAGCTATTGTCACAGTCTTCCAACCAAGCATTTCAGAAATGAATTTCTTTTAAGAGTCAAAAAAGATTACAGGATTGCCTAACACACAGCAGAGTTAAGTTTTCCTATTTTACATGTGCAATAACGTTTTCATTTTCTTTCCCGAAGAGTTTGCTATGCGGTACCAATTACCAGTGTTTGGAGTCTCGTGGGCTGGGTGTGTTTTTAATTTGCTTTTTTTCTTTCCATTAAACCAAATTTAATGAAATAACATCCTTTTGCTTAAGGCTATTTTTAAAGCTGTTCCATTCTGGGGTCGTGGGGAGCAAGAAAGTTTTAAACTTCAGGGGTTTCCGAGGTTGCTAGGACCACGAGCTGATGATAGCCAAGTGCTGTTGGACAACGCAGGGAATATAAAAGGCAGAAGTCAACCCTTGGCTCCCCGGCCTTAAGCAATTAAGGAGAAATCATTCCGGTTTAAAAATAATAAAACGATGAAGCTCTCAAACAGCTGTATATTGTGGAATCAGAGGGGGCATGGAGTTTTGCTCAGACTATGGCTGATTCTCCTGAAGCCCGTGACAGGGGGAACAACTCTCCCTTTTCTCTCCTTTGGTGGCAGAACGCAGGAACTGAGTTAGCTCATACCTTCTGGCTGTGAAACCAGACCACCTGCTTTAGCAAGCCTGCAGTGGGCCGGTGGACCGGGGTCGGCCACTGGTCAGATTGCCCATGCAAGACCCTTGGCCCGTGCAGACTCAGATTCAAACCAAAAGGGCCGGCCAAAGGAAAGAAGGAACGGGGCGGGGTGGGGAAAGAGCGAGATTTTTCTGGACGCTCATCTCCCTTGGCTGAAAAGTTCTTTGAAATAAACAATGTGGGTGTTGTATGGTGAGCCCAAAGCCTTCAGGTCACTTGCTAAAAAAAAAAAAAAAAAGCCAGGTCTACAAGCTCTGGGGACCTGGAGGGAAAGGCAGTGAGGTTCCATACAGGGAATTTCTGAAGGCATGGTCATTAACAAAAACTGAAATATAATCATGGGTCACTGATTTGGGTGCAGGACTATCAGTCACTTCCTGTGTGATCCACCCTGAAATCTCCATGGCCGCTGCCCTCCCCATCATCAACAGCTCCTGCAAACACTGGGCCTCTGGTGACCACTGCTCTGGGAGGACCAGGTTACAGGCCTCACGGGGTTCAGGGATCCCGCTCACCCAGCCGCCCCTCATCTCTTCTCAAAGGAGAAGTTATTCCTTCATGAGACACATGAGATGTGGCTCTGATTCTGCAACAGGGTAACATTCAATCAAAAGGGGGAGCAAATTCTAGGGTTAAGAAAACAAATCCCAGTATCACAGTCGTGAGTTATATTCTCTTTCTACCCCCTCTGGTCCTTAGCAGTCTACAAACCCCAACAAAGAAATATATCCAGGCTCAGAGTGGGGGGCAGGGGGGGCGGGCTTGGCAAGCCACGAATGGGGGCTTCCTCACTGAATGAGCCCCTCAAAAAGTGCTGGTGAGAACCTCATCCCTCCCAGGGATGGGGAGTTGCCGAGATTGGAGGTGGTAAACTGAATGGGGAGCAGGGTCCCGCTGGGAAAGGTGGGAGGGGAATACACACAGCCCTCCCCCCTTCTTCTTCTTCCCCAGGCTGCCTGGCTGAGAAGAGCTGTCAAGAAAGGTCAAAGGCTAAGAATTGATCCACCTCCAATTCAGCACCCAGGACCCAGCCAGGCTGCAGCAGAGCAAGACCCCGGAGCCCGCAGCCCTCGAAGGCCCACCCTCCCCCACGCACACCAGGGCTGCTCGGCCGAGAGGGAAAACCCAGAGCCAGGGAGGCTGTGGAGAGGCCCAGAAAAGGAGAGAAAACCCCAGTCACACATTCAGACTCCTTCCCCCAGAACGGGCTGGCCACGTCATTGCCTCCGTGGCCGAGAGGCACAGCTTCCAGCAGGAGACAGAACGGAGCTGAAGGCTCAGCGTGTGTTTGGAGGAACAAAAATCTATTTTCTTGGGGAACAGACAAAACAAAATCCCAGGCGGAATACCTAAGGGGGGCATTCATTGTTTGGCTCCTGCCTGACTGATGACAGTTGGGTGTCAATATATAATATTGTGATGACAATTTGACTTTCACCCGGCAATATTCCAGAACTACTCTTCTCCAGGATTTCCATTTTAATAAGCAGTGAACAAAGCAAAAAGGAAAAGAGAAAAAAAAAAAAAAGGTGGGGGGTAGGGGGAGGAACAAGAATAAAAGCATAAAAAAAGGAAAGCAACTCTTGTCTTATTATGAAATAACAATACTTGGACATACAGCAGCATGGAAATAAAACAAAGAAAGAGGTCATCTAAAAACGTATGCCAAGATGACAGAAAAATGGAAATTATCTAGCAGGAAAAAGGCTTTAAGCAAAAGTTTGCTAACTGCAGAAGGGTTAACACTGGTAACATACTGTGGCAGACAGTTTCGCTCTTAAAAAAATTTTTTTGAGGTTTTTTTTCCCCCCCACCCTTTAAATTAACCCTTTCCGGTCCATATGCCACTACGCAGGTACCAACCTAGAAAAAATTCATCCACTCAACAATAGTGGCCCTTTCAAATTATCCAGGGTGGGGGGGAGTGGGGGAGGGGGAGGTGGGGGGGGGGGGGGGGGGGGGGGGGGGGGGGGGGGGGGGGGGGTGGGGGGAGAGAGAGGAGGGAAGGGCCTGGTGGGAGAGGGGGCATTTCTTGTCAATTCAAGTTAGGGCGGCCACGAATGTCCCGAATCTGTTGGAAATATCAGAGTGCAGGGACCGCCAGGTGGGCACGGAGGCTCGGGCCTTGGCATCACCCACGTCGTCTGTGCAGTGAACAGACAGACACTGCAAGTGGCTGCCGGGCTGGGCTGCCGAGGCCTTGTTCGCAGGCAGGTCGTGGGCTGCAGAGAAAGAAGGAAGAGAGGGTGTTAGCAGGATGCTCTCAGCTCTGTGGGAAGCCCTAGTGGAGGGCAGAGCAGGAAGAGGCCTGAGAAGAGAGGCAGTGCCATGCCCCCTTTTCATGCCTGCAGACAGTCTAGGGAGGTCAAGAGATGTCTGGTTCGAATCCCCCTGCTGGGTCACAGTTTTACACCCTTGGGAAATAGGAGAGTTGGGCAGGATAAACTCAGGGCTTGCCCATCTCTGATGAACTAGAGTTCCCAAAAGATTAAATGAACCTGAACTAAGTTGGGAAGGCTTCCTGAAGGAGAGGCATCTAAACTGGGCATTGAAGGATGTGTAGGAGTTAGCCAGATACAAAGAAAGGGTGGTGGGGAAGATTGTCCTGGTCCAGGACACAGCCCACTCTCATGCTATCCACCAGAAAGACATTTGCTAAGTGTCTACTTTGTGCTGGAAACTTCCTTAAGCACTGCCAAACTTCTCAGAGCTGTCAAGACTAAAAGTCTGGACTCCCTCAACCAGACCCACCCCCTTTGCCCACCCCCAAAGGCTGCATGAAGGGACTTTGGGTGATGGGCATGAGAGACTCTATTCCTCCCCTACACCCTCAATAAAAATCCCCTCAATTTCCTTCTCACTCAGTCACACAGTACCAGACCCGCCACAGATCATAGTGATGTCTGGATTAGACACACTTGAGGGGAAGGGGAATTTGACAAGCATCTATACCTTAGTATTAATTAGACTCAAAGAGTGCAAGAGCTGGGAGTTCTGAGACAGAGAAAGAATGGCGTAGTCATTTCCCAGGACTGCTCATCTACTACTGCCAAGTGACCAATGGTTCTGTGCTGAGACCTACTGTATGTCGATGACTACTCTCATCATTCCCATTTTATAGAGCCTGACTCTCAAGAGAGAAGAGGTGACCTGCCCAAGGTCACACCACCAGGAAGACGAAGTTGGGTTTGAAGATGGGCTGACAGTAAGTTACTGAGTCAGGAGAAGTGAGAGAAGCTGGAATTGGAGGTGGGGGCCCAGATCAGGCCAAGAGAGCACACCCAGATACTGAACTCCATAACCGACCCGCCCTCCCAACACCTGTGCAGGCCCAGCCTGGGCACCATGCCAGGCAGCAGCTACCCCGCCCATCCCACCCTCTGGGATTAAGAAGGAGGCCTCCCTGGGGAGCTGAGCCACAGCCTGAGAAAATCTTCCCAGAGGGATGAGCTCAAGACAGCCAAGGCCAGGCTGTGACTAACTGAGTTTGGGGCCCCCTCCGGGAGCCCCAGAGACAGCCAGCTTTGAGGCTTACATGCTGGGAAGAGCTGGGGCTGAGAAGGAAGACTCTCTCCTTTGCTCCTTCCAGCCTTCATGCCCTTAGGAAGCCTTCACGGCGTCCCTACCACGTGCCAGGTGCGGTCCTAGCCTTTCGGATCCAGGTGGAAAAAAGATGGATACTGGCTTCATCCTCCTCCTGGAGCTGATGGCAAGGCCAGGAGTAGTGTCTTAACACAGCCATTTTGGAGTCATAGACTGGGGCTTGAATCCTGGTCCCAGTACTGTGTGGCTGGGGACCTGCCACTTGCCCTCTCTGAGCCTCAGTTCCTCTTTGGTAAAGTGGGGTGTTGGTGGGGGGACAGGGCTACTGGGACTATTATGAGTATCTGGGGAGGTCAGGAAGGAAGGGGTCCTTGCAGCCATCTGCAAGCCCCTAGATCTCATTCCCCTCCTTGGGAATGGCCCGATGGCCATGTTCCTGACCATGAAATTGGAGTCTTTGCCCCATTTCACAGAAGCTGACATTGTGAGCCTGAGGTTTCAAAGCTGGTAGTAATGGTGGAGCTGGGATGCTGCTGACACCACGCCTAGGCTTCCTGGGGAGAAGGTACCCCAGAAGCTAGAGGACTCAGAGTCAGGATCCCCTAGCACACCACCAGCCCTGGATTCGAGCAGTGCTAATGCACACACCCCCACACACCATTGCTCTTCAGCCCACGCTTGCCTTGCTCCCAATAACACTGCTTAGCACCCCTGAGAGGAATTTTGTTCTAAAGCATTGCAAGATCTGGACTGGGGGAGGGTAGCATCTTCAAGAGAGAAAATTCTGGAAGGTGTTACCGGTACTTACTTCCCTTGACACACATTACCTCCAGGAGCCAACACAGCCATGTATGTGCCCATTTTACAGATAGGAAACCAAGGCCCCTTGCCCATGTTTGTACCAGTAAAGGAAGACAAGAGCCAGGCCCCTGGCCCTGTGGCTGCAGCAGCATGTGAGTGAGGGGTGTCAGTATTTCCTGAGCTACAGGGAGGCTGGGGACCCTTCAGGGAGCTGCATTTGCTGCGTGATGGTTTCAGACGGACGGAAATGGCCAACTTTCCTAAAGATGCTTTATTCCCAAATTACAGGCCACACATAAGCGGGCCGTATGCGGAGCCCAGAGACAGCTGCTCTTCTTATGAAGGGTGGATTTAATGAGCACACAGCTGAACACTTCCACATACTATCTAATTCCAGCCCCCAGCAAGCCCAGCACCTGGGGGACCCTGCTCCCCACATGAGCGGGGGCCCCTGAGGATCAAAGAGGGTGAGGGTCTCGAGCGACATCACAGAGCATGGGCGCAGGATTCCCCAGCTTCTGCCTGGGACCCGCAAGAGTCTGCTGTCCACGGGGAGTATTTTTAAGAGAGAATATTATTCTTCAGTTCTTGACAATCCAAGCATGACCAAACTCACCCTCCCACCGGATTCATTCCAGCTGGGGGGACCCAACACGCCCTAGGACCGCCACTCCCCCAGGGCTGCCGAGTGGCTGCTGATAAATCAGTCCTGTGGAAGCCACCTCAAGTCAGGGCCTGCCCAGCTCCTGAGGCCCTCACTCCCCGCTCCTGGGGTGGCAGGCGTGCCGGCCCCCCGCCCGCCCCACCCCACGCCAGGACCCGGAGATAAAGCTGCCCCTCTACCCGCGTGTCGAGTTCCCAGGATGGGGGGGAAGACCTTCGAGTTACTCAGCGCTGGCACTGGCAGACACCTGGGAACCTGACGGGTGTTGTCATGTTTTCCGCTTGTCAGCTGTCAGCCTCCCGGCTCAGACGGAGGCTGCATGGGGGAGGGGCAGGCTTGGACTGTTCTGAGCAGCACCCTGCACACAGCAGGAGCTCCACTGGCGTCTGTGCATGGACTGTGAAGTGACCCCCATCCCTATTTGACAGGTGGGAAGACTGAGGCCCCAAGAGGCTGAGAGCTGCCCAGGGGTCCCTGGGGCCAGGTGACCCACTTTGGGATCGGCCCTCTCCTTTTAGCCCGGATTCCTAGCAGCAAATCAGGCTGGGGTGGACTCCTGGGTAACCGCATACCTGGGCAGCTGGCCCCTATCTGCACGGCCTCAGTTTCCCCATCTGTAACTTGGGAATGGTGATGCCTGGCTGGCCCAGTGCAGAGCAGCTTGGGGAGACCCCACAGGAAAAAGCTGGTGGCGCCCTGCATGTGGTTGGGCCCTGGGGGAAGGGTGGCGAGGGTCAGTCCCCCACAGGGAAGCCGGTGTCATCAACTCAAAAGGTATCACCTCGAGTGTGCCTGACTCCAGGCACACAGCACAGGGGCCCAGGCGAGGGGCTTTTTATTTCATGGACCAGATGGCGTGCTTGCCTAGCGCGGGCAGTTTTTAAGGAAGCCCCCCTATTAGCCAAAAGGGGACCACACCTCCATTGCCACACAAGGGACAGGGCCTGGAGCTGGGAAACACTGCTGTCCCTCCCCCGCCCCTCCCCGCAAGGGCCTTTCCTGCACTTTCTTCATGTGCACAAATCCTCCTCGACACATTCAGCCCCTTCCCAACACCCCCTCCCTGGACTCCTCAGCTCCTGACTGGGTCATTTTGGCTGCTGACTTCGTATCACACTGTGGAGGTGCCCGGTGCCCCCTGCTCACCCCACTGCGATCATGAGGCTGGCGTTGAATTTCATCCTCTGCACTTCTCCACGCGCAATGGGGCCAGTACAGTCCATGACAGGGCGGAGGGAACCTCGAGCCAGAGCCAAAAAAGCAAGCACGTGGCTAACAAATATACTGTAATTGAATTTCTCCGACAGGGTTCAACGATAGTGCCTGCCGCTCGTGGAACCCGGGACTTTGCTCACATCACCTACCGGGGCTGTCAGAACGCAGCCCCAGAAAATGGGAGAAAGAATAGGACTGGCCATCATGGAGGCAGCAAGGAGGATTAAGTGAAATGATCCATGCAAAGTGCTTAGCACGCTGCCTAGCTCAGCGCCAGCTCCCGCCAGTGCTATGAGTCAAGTTCTACCCTGTGCTGTTGACCAGCCTGCCAGCGACACTGAGGATCCAACGGGCCGGCCATGATGGGGTGAAGGGAGACAGGAAAAGGGCGCATTTGTTTACCTGGGGACAGACATCTCACTGTGCCGCCCATGGAGGGGGCCCAGTCTTCTTTCTGTTTTAAAGTCAGAAAACAAAAAAAGGCCTTGTCGCCAATGTGCTCTGTATCCAATATTCCTGGGACTGGGTTCTAATTTGGAAATGTGTTTGGGGGTGGTGAGGTCTGTGGGGGCAGCTGCCACTCCCTACAGCTGAAGTGCTGCCTCTGGGGTACACTCTGTCCCAGAACCCTCAGAAAGGGGACTTCTGTCTGGCCTCCTCCTGTACCCCACCCACCAAAGGGAAGGGAGGAGGGGGTGGGAGTCAATTAGTGCCCAGATCAAGGGCTCCTTGGGTGCTCATCCAGGGTAGGAAGTGGCAGGTCAAGGTGTTAGTTAACCTGGAGAACCTACGTCCCAGGGTGCTGTGGGGATTAAGTGAGTGGAGACTGTAGCACATAATGAGCCCTCAGAAAAGGTGGACTGCTCTTAGGATTGTTATGCTTCCATAGCCCGGGATGTGGGGAGCACCCTGCTAGCATTGTCATGGGCCAGCTCTGGGCCGTGGGACCATGTCTGGTCCCCATGAGTGCGGGCACACAGCCCCACCCCTCCCAGACAGAGCCGGAGAACCAGAAATCCGTGGGTATTTTTAACTCCAAGCTTATGTAAGGAGCAGTGTGGGCCCCTGAACACAATAGTGAATGACTCTCACCCCACTCACCCTCACCGGATTCCGACAAAGGGAAAGGTATTCTGGTTTTTCCTTTATTTGGACCCGGCGGGGTGAGATGCTGGTGTCGTTGACAGCTGCCAGTCAGCTGGGGTTGAGACACTAGGCCTGGAAGCAAAGGCCGGCCTGGAAGCAAAGGCCGGCCTGGGAGCCCCAAGGCTGGGCCATGGCCTCTCGGCACCTCTGTCCTGCAGTCCAAGAGTCCCTTAGGTCCCCCAGACACGCCCATGTCCCCCAGACCCTCGTAGCTCCTTTCTCCATCTCCAATAAAGTCTGGGCTTTGCACCTTGGCTAGCTCTGGGCATTGAACATCGCTCCTGACTCTTCCCCCATGCCCTGGAGTTCAGGTACCAGGGCGAGAAGAGGCTGCTTCCAAAATCCACCCACTTTTTTCCTGCTGCATTATCACTACCCTGGTTCAGACCCCTATGGATTCCTGCCTGTAACAGTGGCTTTGCTACTCTCGCTGCCCCCGGCTGGCCCCCAAGCCCATTTTCCCACGTGAGCCAACCACACACAGCAGGCCTGTCCCACTTTAACAGTCCATGGCTCCCCAGTGCCCCCAGGATAAAGTCCCCAGCTTTGCATGACCTGGCATGCTTCCCTCTTAGACCTCCAGCCTCATTTCTCAGTGCCCCAGCAATACCATCGCTCACGGAAGCCCTGATCCCTCCCACCTCCACACTTCTCCTGAGGTTTCTTCTGCCTCAAACACCCTCCCCTTCTCACCCCTGCTGACTCCTACCATCCTACCTGGCTGTCACTGCTTCTCCAATGCCTTTTTCTACTTCTGAGGTATGTGTGTGAACCCCACCTCCCTGCTTGCAGATGGCACCTCTGCCCCCAGCCGCCATAATGGTAATGATACCACCAGCCACCACCAGGCAGGAAAGTGCTAACACATCTCACCCTGGCAGAGGGGAGTCCTGAGTTCAGGGGCCCTCAGCCACAGGCTGCCAAAAATGGACAGGATCATGGGGCACGGGGAGGGGCTTTGGAGTCAGATGACCGAGGTCTGTATGTCAGTCCTCAGCATTTTCACAGCAGGTGAACCATGGGCAAGTCACTTTCCCTCTCTGAGCTTCGGCTTCTTTCTCCACAAAATGAGCTAAGGATAGCACCCAGGTTTCTGCCGAGTCACCTCAGGTTCTATTGTGCCCGCACATGGGTGGCGGCTATCAGAGAAGAAGTAAGCAAAGGTCAGGCTTTTTAACACAGTGCTGAGGCCCGTCTGCAAGAACCCACTGCTGGAGGTGTGGGGGACCCCACCCCAGCAAAATTAGCCCCACACCCACCTCTGTGGGGCCTCACAACCTCAAGGAGGACCCTACCCCAGCTGCCTGTTGACGTTTGATCCCAGTGGCCGAGGGAGACGGGATCCGAGAACCCACTGACTCTGGGCTCAAGGGGAAGGAACAGAAAACCTAAGCCAGACATCAGGCGCCACAGAGAGGGTCTGCACAGCCACCAACCAAGCAAGAAATGGCCAACCCAAACCCCCACTCCACTCCTCCACCCTACTCCATAGCTTTGGGGGTGCCCCAACTCTGAATTCAGAAGCCTAGATTCAAATCCCACCTCCAGCTGAATCTCAGCTCTGCCCTTCACCAGCTCCATGACCTTGGCCAACCTCAATGTGCTGAGCCTGTTTTCCCATCTGCAGAAGGGGTTAAGCATCCCTCCTAGGAGGTCAGAGGCCTGGGCTGGAGACTCGCCCAGGCGGCTCCCAGCTGACTCGCTGGTCCCTGGCACACAGTAGATACCTGACAAGGACTTGTTACACATTTTAATGAATGACTCACATTTTCACCCCAGCTCTTCACCTGCTGGCTGTGACTTTAGGCAAGTCACTCCCTGTCTCTGGGCTTATTTGGTCCTCTCTAAAATGACCGGTGGCAGGTGATGTACAACCCCTCCGACTCTTTCCATCTCTCTGGAGCAATCAGACTTTGTGTTCAGTGTAGGCAGGAACTTGGGGCGCTCCCAAAGCAAGTGACACTAAGATGTCTTAGCCTAAGTCCCAGGAACCAACACCTAAATCCCAAGGATAAGGGACCAAGGGCTGGCAGCCAGAATGACAATCTACCAGGGGCCAGGGGACTGGCCATTCCTCAGCCCAGCCTTCTGCCTGCATCCCCCACTCCTTCTCTTCCCTCCCATCCACTTCTAGCATGGGTGTCACCATGACAACGGAGAAACAGAACAAGGGAGCTGACCACATCGCTACACCATCTGCTCCAGGTTTGTCCCCGTGAACGGTAACTTCAGGCTCCCGACAGGCTGGGCCTCATTTGATTTCACTGGATCATCCCAACACCCAGAGAGAAGGGGCCCAGCACTCCAGCCCATTTTACAGGCGAGTAAACAGAGGTTTGGGGAGGAGATGTCGCTGGCCCATGGCCATTCAGCTGACCAGTGGCAGAGCCAGGGTCACTCCCAGGTCTACCTGATGCCCAAAGTATGTGGTTTTATCAAAGTCACATGAAAAAGTAAAATGTCATGAGCCAAAGTTGCAGGTCCTACCTCTGCCTGTTCTTTCGTTCCAATTCTTTTGTCCCTACCCCACCCCGCTCTTTCTCAATGAACCTCTCTTTCTCTTGTTTCTCTCTGTGTCTCGTCCACTCCCTTCCTCTCGTTCCCTCTCTTTCTCTAAGATCAATACTCTCATTTGGGGGGATAGAGCCCTCACAAGATGGCCCAGGGGACTCAGCAGAGCACAACACCCAGGCCCACTCAATGCTTTCTCCACGGGCGCTGCCAGAAAGTGTCCACACCAGCCCCATCTGACGGCAGGGGGGATGCATGGGGGCTCCTGAGGAGCAGAGAGCACCCCCATCCACCATCGGGAGGGGCCCCAGGAGATCCCACCTTCTAGGGCCCCATCAGGGTGAAGAAGGGGCCTCGTGCCGGCCCCTGCGGTGGCTCAGTCTGTGAGAGGCTCAGCCAAGCCCCTGGAAGCCTTCGGAAATTAATTGGAGTTGACTTGGCTGAGGACAGCTGTCATTTAGATGGAGAACTGGCTGAAGGCTCCACTGAGGCGAAGCAGCAAGGGCATCTTTGGAAGCAGGCTGCAGGGAACCGGGGGCAGGCTGGGAAGGCAGTGGGGGGCTGAATTCCGGGCCCTTCCCCAGCGCTGAAGGAGGCGGCAGGTGGGGCACCGGATGAGGACCAGAGTCAACAGGATGGCCAGGGCAGGCGCCACCCCCTGGTCTCAGCACCTCAGAGTGGGCTCCTTCTCCTGGCGTCTCCAGCCGTGTGGCCAGTGACCTGTGACAGATGCAGCCCTGCACACCCCCTGGGCCACTCCAGGCCTATGTGCTGCCAAGACACGACAGGCTGGGGAGGCATGGGGCTGACCTTCCTGCACTTCCCTTCTGACAGCATCCAGGTGGTTCAGCAACGGTGCTTGTGCAGGGAGAGCACTGCACAAAGAGTCCAGAGTGCCAGGTTTCAGCCTCAGCTCTGGGGACCACAACTTCTCCCAACCTCAATTTTCTCATCCATGAAATGGGAGTGGAGACAGTATAATTCTCATAGGGCCACTGGGACCGTTCAGGAATAATATAAGCAAAGCACTTAGCATACTTCCAGGCATTGGGGTGCCTCAAGAAATAGTAGCTTCTATTGGGTTACTAGTATGATTCTTATAGGTGAGGTTCTCTCTCCTCTTGTCTCTAGTAGAGCTTCTCCCCTCTGTTTTCTTGCCTTCTCACCCACAATTCATCCCCATTGCATTGGATCCAATTCTGGGTGTCCCTGAGAAGGATATGTCCCTCTCTGAGCCCCAAGGTCCTCACCTACACACCAGAGAGAACCCACCAACAGGGATGGTATCTCATTGAGTTCCCAGCACTCTACCTGGTATGTAGCAAACCACTCAACAATTACTTTATAAAATAAGACAAATACACGCATCTCTGTAGAATTAGAACTTCGCCATTTTCAGCCCAGGGGAAGAAAGACCAGATTCAGGGACAAGTCTGAATTTAAAAAAAATAAGGTTTCAAAGCACCAATGCTCTTAGGGACATCTGCCCTGCTCACCTATCTGCAGGTCTGCACAAGCTAGTGGTCTTCTTGTGGGGGCTCGGCAGGGGTGTGTGTGCCTGTTCTCCCAGGTCCCATAGCACTGCTGTGTCCCCAAGGAAGGACTCTGCATAGCGGTCGAACACGGGATAGTCAGGCATTTTGAAGACAGAGGCTTGGATTCGAGTTCCATCCCTGTCACTGCCAGGTTGCATGACCTCAGACAAGTCACTTGGACTCCCTGAGTCTCCATTTCCTCACCTGAAAAATGAGTTTGGTTATGCTTTCCTTACGAAGAGGAGGATGGAAGGCGACACCCAGCTGACAGTATCTGGTGACCCTAATCATTTCCCCAAACATGGGCCGGGCACAGCCTCTGAGGAGTCCTCAATATAGTGATGACCGATGACAGCATTAGTGGGCTAAGGCATCGCACCCACACGCGTGTCCTCAGCTGTGCGCTGGGAGCCGAGCTTAGAGAGGTGGCCCCAGCACACGGCTCCCAGCCAGGAGGAGGGATGTTCCAGTAGATACGCAACTGCAGAACACAGCATAATTGGCTGCCCTGTGTCATGGGACCCGGAGGACAGGTAGGGATCCAGGAAGCTGTTATAGAGGCAGGGACATGCCAGGGGGGCGTCAGGATGAGCACAAAGCTTTGCAGGGAGAGAAGTGAGGGGCACTCCAAACCCCAGATGACTATGTCGAAAGAACAAGAGGCCAGCCCAGGGGTCCTGATCTGGGGACTGAGGAGGCACGAAGTGAGAGGAGGCCGAGGAGCACAAATGGAGTCAGTCATGGAGGACCAGAGGCCCCAGAAAGGCATCTGGCTTTGTCCCTGCCAGCAAAAGGGAGCCAATCCGCCAAGATCAATAAGTGAATTGCACCTTATCCATTCCCGCTTTGGAGAGGGACACCTGACTTAGGAACACACTCCCTTGTTGGGACAAGGTCCCTTGTGCTCTACAACTAAGCAAGTGAGGGGATCGGAATCCCATCCCCATGGGAACAGTACTCTGAGCTCTGGTCTAACTGGACAAGCCATTTCTCCCCAGCTGCTTCTGAGCCAGATGCCTATAACTCAGGCCCCCAAGAATCCCAGCTTGGGGCCTAATCCCAGCCCTGTGAGCTGGTAGCCCCTGCAAGGAACTCCACCTCTCTGTGCCTCCACATCCCTGCCCCCTCAATCCCACCCCTGCACAATGGATGCGACCATGGGGCCCTGTGAATTTGCGTCAATGAGTCCTCTCTGAGGCCACAGGTGGGGAAATGGAAGCACACGGAGGCACAGAGATGCAATCCAGGTCATCCAATGGTGAGCAGACAGATTGAGGGCAGGTCACTTGATCTCTCCGCATCTCAGTTTCCCCATATGTGAAATAAGACCACACACCTACTAGCAGCGCTGCTTGGGAGAACAACATACGATAGTGTTAACAGTAGCAGACAACAACTAGAGTTAACACATGTTCATTCATTTAAACTTGCTCATTCCTCACCATAACCTTGGAGGGGGGTTTCTATTTTCTTAGCCCCATTTCACAGACTAAGGACCTGCCAGGGTCAGCAAACTACTGTCCAAAGGTCAGATCTGGCCCACTGCCTGTTTTTATAGTTTTATTGGAACACAGCCATGCTCATGTGTTTACATTTTGTCTATGGCTGTTTTCATGCTACGGTGGCAGAGTTGAGTCACTGTGACAGAGATTATATAACCCACCAACCTAAACTATTTACTATCTAGTCCTTTACTGAGAAAATTTTCCTAAACCTGAGGCTTAGAAAGGTGACATCACTTGTCCAAGTTCACACAAGTAGGAAGGAGCAGCCAGGAATCCAGCAGGCACTCAATACATGCAACCAGAAATGTGTTTACATGTCAATAGCACTGCTCAATGTGTGAAGACTTGCAGCGCCGCCCTTAGGGAATCAGAAGTGTCCCCCCCGCTTCACTGCGGCCCTGGTCTTCTTGCCCCAACTATAGGAGAGACCTCCTGCCTTCCTACTTAAAAATTATGAAAACATTAGTTGAGGGTGAGGGGTTATTGGGGTTTTTGTTTGTTTGTTTGTTTTTTAATATCACTCCAAAATGTTGCACAAATGCAGCAAAAGAAGAGAAGGGTGGACTCTCCAAGGCAGAGCGAGTTGGCTACATCAAGCCAGAGGAGGTGGGTGCTCCCAGAACTCACCCCTGCAAAGCCTCACTTGCCTCAGGGAAGGACAGAATGATGGACAAAGTGGACGGTGACAGGGCGGGCAAGCCCGGCGGAGTGGACAGGGCACCCACCCTGGAGCTGCCCCCAGGGCCTTCT